>JANHFT010006908.1:27922-40114 GCA_032467955.1 Pseudoxenodon macrops | reverse complement strand
ACCCCTGGCCTTCCAGCCCCAGTGGCCACAATCTGCCTTCTCGGCTCCCCCAAAACGGAGCCCAAATGTATCTATCTAAATTGCCCCACCTGGCACCCCCACATTCCTTGAGCGGTAGGAGAGGAAGGGCAGCAGGGGCAGCTTGGCGCAAGAGCCCCCCCCCCTCTGGACCACCGGGATACCTGTCTGGAAGCTGACAGGGGCCCCCAGCAATTCACCTGGGGAATTGTTTCCACAGGAGGCAGGGCCCGGTTGACCTTCTCTGGGCTCTAAATTAAAACAGGCCAGGTAAGATTGGTCCATGGATAGGAGACCACTGGGAAATACCAGGTTTGTCAGCCAAACCAGAAAAGAAAGATTCCCAGGAGAAAGTGACACCTGACCATTTCTTCCTTGTTGCCAAGCAAAGTGCAGGAGTTGAGCCTGACTTCAATTTGGGATCACAGAATCATAGAGTTGGAGGGGATTGGAGAGGTCATCAAGTCTAACCCCCTTCACACTGCCAGATTCACTCCTCCATCTCAGATAAATGTGAAGGGGAAGAAGCCACTCTATGCCGTAACCTATTCCATTGCTTGAGAGCTCCTCCTATCAGAAATTCTTCTTTATGTCTCTACACCCTTGAAGCGTCACCCGTGAGTTCTAGTCTTGCCCTCCACGGGGCGACTGCCCTTCGGGTATTCATTTGAAGACAGCTGCCCTGCCCCCTGGCAGCCTTGTGCTCGATGTTCCCCCAAGAAGTCAGGGTCCTCTGCAACGACATCACCCTGTTGAGAAAACACACTGAACTTGGGATCCGGTAGTCTAGTCTGGTGGATTCCGGTCCCTCTCCTGCGTCCTCCTCCTGAGCCGGATTTTCCCCATTCTGTGCACTTTCTATTCTCTCTCTCACCCAGATGCATGACTTTATATTTCTCCCTGTTAAATGTCTCTGCCTATTGTTCTGTCCTGTCAAAATCTTTTCCCATTTTTTCCCTTCTTCTCCTAAGTATTAATCACTCCTCTTAGTTTTGTGTCCTCGTCAATCCTCTGGGTCATAACTTTCAGTAATGATGGAAAAATGCTTTTCTACTGCAAAAGCAAGCTAATATTAGTTGTAATCTGGAACTAATAACTGCTGTCCTTGTTTCCTTTTTCCAGAGGAAAGTATATACAGGGGCTGTTTGCTTCTTCTCCAACCGCCATCCTCGTTTCAAGGCCTCAGGAACGGTAAAGGTTCTTGAGTCTTGCTTTTTCAGCATCTGTTATTTATTTGCGCAAGACCTGCCACCTGCAGTGTCCTGATGATCTCCCATCCAAACTTAACCAGGCCTGACCTTGCTTAGCTTCCCAAACCTTAGACTGGCCCAGTGCTGCTGCCTGCTGATACCCAGGGCAGAAGCCATCCAAACTCCCTTGCTGTCAGCTGGAACTGGCAGGCTGATGTTCTGGGGGAGACATTACAGTAGTTGCCGCCTGTAATGGTAGCGTGTTTTTCTGTAGCAAGAGAGAGGCATTGTGTCTGCTGGTCAGAAGCAGGCGAGACTGGGAAGAGCCAGGTGCCTGGGGCTGGGCTGGGCTGGGCCATCAGGCTGACTCAGCACAACTGACGATGCTCCCACTCTCAGGGGGAGGGAAATCTCCCTGGGGGGGCCCCACCCCATTTTTCAGCCTGTCTTTCCTTCAAGATCAGGTGCATAGAATTGCACAGGTTGAAGAACAGACTGGATGCCTCAGAGAAGCCTCAGCAAGCCTGCTTCTGTGTCTCCCCTTGCGAGAGCTGGATCAATGCGGGCAGGGCAGGGCAGGGCAGGGCAGGGGGCCGGCAGCGAGCAACCTCTTGGCCTGTTCTGCAACCGCTGCTGGGTAGCCTGGACTGGCCATCCAGCTCTAGAAGGGTGGGAAACCCCATCTGGCTGCTTCCCACCACGATGAGGGTGCCTGAGGCCAGAGGAAACACATGTGCACAAAAAACGAATGAAGGCTTTTCTGCCTGAGGGTGCTGACCCAGCAGGGTAGTTTTGTTTGTTTTCCTAAAACCAGCTTTCTCAGTTGAATTAAAGGGAGACCCCCCCTTCCCCTGCTTCTGGCCCCTGCAGGCTCTCAGTCACAGCTTCTGCCCCCCCCATGTGTCTCTTCTCTTTCCAGCTGCTAATTTTGCAGACACCTGTGGAGGCTCTGCTGCTGGGCAGATCTAACAGTCTCTGAAGGAAGGTCAGGGTCTGTCGATGGCCCCCAAAGTCAGAGACTGCTTTGAACAAAGAGGGCTGCAGACCTGCAGGTCAGGACCAGTTCAGACACGGGCACTTATCGTTTGTGGCATCAGGAATGGTGTGTTCCTCCTTCTTGTTCCTCTTCCTCACCTGCCTTTTTAGATTAGAAGATCAAGCCTTTTAAACTTTTATTTTAGAAAGCAGGCAGTTCACATCCATCACTTGTACTTTATTGCACAAAGCAATTTACGACATTGAGGCACAATTCCCGTAATTTGTTGCAGGTTACAAATAGACGTTTGAGCTCTCTTGAGTTATGCAAGCAAGAGAATGCTTATTTTATTTTCATAAACCAGGGTTTGTTTTCACCTATGAAGTGGTTTGTATCTAATATAATTAGCCAAGAATTGGTTGATACTACTACATTCTTCTATAAATGGTTGCAACATTAAGGACAATGTGCATCTCTGAGTAAGTTCTTACAACCCAGCTTACCTTTTTTATATTTACAAACTGTTTTCTATATTTTGTTTTACAGGTAGTCCTCGACTTACAACAGTTCATTTAGTGACCATTTGAAGTTGGGATACTGGAAAAAGTGTCTGTCTTTCACACTTACAGCATCCCCAGGATCATGTGATCAAAACTCAGACACTCAGACTGATGGCGGTCGCCGTGTCCCAGGGTCACATGATCCCCTTTTGTGTCCCTCTGACAAGCTGAGTCCATGGGGAAGCCAGATTCACTTAACAACTGGGTTACTAACTTTACAGTGATTCACTTAACAAATGTGGCAAGAAAAGTCATAAAACTCACTTAACAACAGAAATTTTGGGCTCAATTGTGGTTGTAAATTGAAAACTACCTGTACTGTTGTGGTCAAAAGTTCAAATACCTCTTGGAAAATTTATAAATAATCTTGTTTCTGCACAATTGAATGTTGGGGCTGATAATACAGTTTACACTCAAGTTGATACACCGATTGGGATGGCAATGGTAGGTATCCACACCTCGTTTCAGTGTACCGTATTTTTGGGAGTATAAGACGCACCAAGATTTCAAAGAGGTAAATAAGAAAAAAGTTTTTGTCTTTCCTGGCCCCAGGAGCACTCAGCAGGCCTCCCAAACCCTCTCTGCACCCTGGTTTTTTTTTTGCAAAAATGGGGGGAACAGAAGGTTTGGGAGGCCTGCAGACTGCTTTATAAGTGCTGGGGGAAGGCAAAAAAACCTCCGTTTTTGTGAAAAAGGGACGAAAAACGGGCCGTTTTTCTCAAAAACAGCCATTTTTACCTTCTCCCAGTTCATAGAAACACTCTGCAACCCTCCCAAGTCCTCTGCGCACCCCATTTTTTGCAAAAAATGGGTGAAAAACAGCCCTTTTTTGCAAAAGCAGGGGTGTTTCTGCCTTTCCCCAGCCCACAGAAACACTCTGCAAGCCTCACAAACCCTCTACGTAAAATGGGATGCAGGGGCGGGGCTTCAGGAGGCCAAAATTGCTGTATTCGGTGTATTAGATGCGCCAACATTTCCACCCTCTGTTGGGAGGTGAAAAGGTGCGTCTTATACTCCGAAAAATACAGTAATTATTGTCTTTGAATCATTAGAGAATGAATTTCTTTGTTCCTGAGAAAGTCTTGTGTGTTTTTCATCCAGGACTCTGCCAACTTTGCAGCTTAGAGAAGCCGGGGGGGGGGGCAGAGGGGGAAGCAAAAGGATTTGTGAGGGGAGGCAACTCCGCTTCATAGTCAGGAAAAGGAACTAAAAAAAGAGATCCAGAGTTGAAAATGCCAATCGGTGCCGCCCAAACTCTGACCCAGAAGTGGGAAATGAGGGGCTCTGCTAATACTGAGCCAGGCCGGTAGACCAAGAGGGATGTCGGAGGAAACCCCACAAGAGGCTTCCACGGGGACACGGGCTTCTTGGAGGGAGGCCACGTGGCGTGGCTGCTTCAGCAGGCGCAAGGACCTCCTGCAAGAAAAATGGGACACGGGCAGAGGTGCCAACGCCCAAAGCAGCCCACCTACAATATGCCAGATGGCACCTGGAGGAGCCCTCAAACCTCTGGAACCAAATCATCTGGGACGATGAGACCAAACCTGAACATTATAGCCGCAAATGGACCCAGAGGCACAGAACCATCCCTCCCAGGAAGCCTGGAGGTGGGGAGATTCGGCAGGAGTCCAAATCGATGGCAAGGGGAACACAGCATCTCTTCAGGAAATACGGGTGGACAATTTGAGTTCATCAGCTCCGAAGCTGCACATGGGGCCCACCAGGACCTCCCCAAAAAGGGCAAGAGTCCTGGAGTGGCCGTCAGTCTCATGACCTCAGTGCTACTGAGCCACTTTGGGGAGGCCTCAAACATGCAGCTCATGCTCCACAACCCAGTTCTCCACCCAAGGATGTCCGCAATGAACACCCTTTAGGTATTATTTTATACGAAGACATTTCTTAGCCTTAGTAAGACTACCGTAGCTCTGATTTTGGTTTAGACATTTGAGTGGTAGTCCTCGATTGACAATCACAACTAGAGTTGAAATTTCCGTCGTACATTAATGTGGTTATAAAGCAAGTCATCAAGTAATTGGATCCAATTTTATGACCACTGCAGTTGAGTTTCCACAACTGACACTGCTTGCCAGAAACCGGCTGCAAAGATGGCAAATCTCAATCACACAATCCCATGAGCATGGTGTAATGGTCGTAACTGCGAAGACATGTTTTCTGAGCCCGTAACTTTGAACTTTCGTTAAATGAACTGTCGTAAGACAAGAACTATCCCTATGAAGCAACTTGTGGGTTCTCTTCAATATTTGTGGGCTACTTGTTTTAACCATGCCATAAGATCTGCAACAGTGTGAATAGCAGATCCTCTTTGTAACTTCTCATCCATGCAAACCACAATTGCACCAGTCCTGATGCTGTCTCACCACACAGCTGGAAGCAGCCATGGAGGCCAGGAAAGAATGTATCCAGAGGGGAGAGAAGAGGGAAGCTGTGCTTTCAGGGCCACCTGATCACAGAGAGCGTGACTGGAGGGGGGCTGCATGAGGACCACACCCTCCCATGTTTCTTTATGGCTACATTAAAGGGGGGGAGGGACGCAGTGTAATTGAATGGCTGCCATCAGTGCCAAAAGCAAGTGGATATTCAACAACATTTTCCCCAAGGAGGAAGTGGCAGAAATAGCAAAATTAAAAGAAGAACATAATTAATCCTAGTTCATTTCCATCAAGCAGCTTGTCCTGAAACAGCTAACCATTTCATCTCTGGCTTTCACTGCCCATTATCTTCTCAGTGGCTGCTGCCTGAATCTGCACCCCGAGCTTCTTTCTCCTGGCTTTTGGGTTTCTGGACTGATTGGCTTCTGTGCTCCTCCTGAAAATGATTCTTTCTGCTCCGAGGGCCCGATGCAGAGGAACCGCCCAGCAATTTAAATATTGCTGGACCGTTTGTTCAAATATCGATTATGACAAAAACTTCCGGTTTTTCTTCTTCCAGGACCTGCATAGCTGAATACGTGATTGCTTTGACTTCTGTACCCTGAGATGAACAAGCAAAACAGTAAATAACTTGTTAATTCAACAAATCATGTTTAACCATGGCTTTTTCGGGCAGAATTCAAACATCCTTGTCAAGAGCAGAGTTCAGGAATCAGATGTGAATATTTGAGCAACTGGATCAGACTCAGAACAGCTAACAAGGGAAGAATTTAGCCAAACTGGAGGCAGTGAATGTACGCTTCACTTCCTCCTTCTAGTCAAGATGAAAATAAATGCAGTTTCTGAATGTATAAATCATGCCAAGCCATACTGCTAATTGTTGTGACTTGTAAGGCATGGGTCTTTTCACTGTGGACCTAAAAAAGTGTGGCTTATTCAGTGGTTACATGACTATGATTTAGGGTGGGTGTTGGCAACCAGTAGCTCCAGAGCGGCATGCAGCTCTTTGGGCCCTCTGCTGTGGCCCCCTGCCCCATCACTGGCTGGCCCTAGCCCTAATCCTCCACTCCTAGTCACTCCTTGCCTGGCCTGAGAAGGGCGTGCAATGGCAGGGAATGGAGAAGCGGCAGGGGCTGATTCTCCGGTGCATGACTCTTGCTGGAGCTTCTTCTGGTCCTTCTTGGTGCTGGCCATGCCTCGGTCACTTGGAGACGTGCAACCTGCTCTCCACCCCAAGATACTGGCCTAATCCAGCCGCAACTGATGCTGGCCTCACTAACACAAGAGCTGGCAGGGTAGGAATTGGATCTGGGAGGGGATGATGGAAAGGGGGAGGGGCCCACAGCTGTGGCAGGGCCGGGAGGGTATGCACAAGCAGGAAGACCCTCCTCAAGCGAGCGACCAGTCTTGGCCAAAGCGCAGCAAAGGTGTGTGCTGGGAGGCCACTCGCTCACTTGAGGGTCTGGCAGGGTAGGAAGGTAGCTCTTGCGCACCCTCCTGGCCCCGCCACAGCTGGAAAGGGGGTCACGAGAGGAGGGGGAAGAGGAGGAGGGTCGCCTGAAGGAAAGCCTCCCCTGCGACTTGCTCTCATTCCTCAGCCAGCCCGGAAAAGTTGCCAAGAAGAAAGAAAAGGAGTAGCAAAGAGCCCCAAGGAGAGCTTGCTGGTCTTTCAGAGAGTGAGAAGAGACACAGACACACACAGGGAGATACAGAGGGAGGGGGAGAGATAGAGATACAGAGGAGGGAGAGACATAGAAGAAACAGATCTACAGAGATGGGGAGATAGAGAGGGAGAATAGGAGACAGAGATATACAGAGTGGGAGAGAGACAAAAATACAGAGAGTGGGAGAGACATAGGGAGGGTTTTGTGGTTCTGGGTGGATTCTGTTCCCAATGACCAGCTGGGTAGGCGTGACTAAGTCACATGACTGGGTGGGAGTGAGTGACATGGAGTTGGCCACTCCCACCCACATTTTGTGGCTCCCAGGTTTTTTTTTTGGTGGAAAATGGGTCCAAATGGCTCTTTGAGTGTTTAAGGTTGCAGACCCGACTTAGGGTAATGTGTGAACACATCAGAGCTTGCTTTTTTCCAAGTTGCCGTTTTCAGGAGAATCTATTTGCAATTATTTAAGTCAGTGTCCTTTTAGCTGAAAGGTTAGAATGAACTTTATGTGGAGGATATAAGTCATGAGCCTTTGACCAAGGAATGCAAGGATAGTTTTCCTGCAATGGAGAAGGATGCTCAACCAAGCCAGATTTGACTCTGATTCACTAGTCCACAATAACTAAGTTAAAGCTTGTTAGAGCATACCTGGGGATGTTTCTGCAAACAGAATTCTTCTCCCCACCTTGAAAATAAAAGAAAGCAATCATTAGATGATTACCAAAGTAAAGCATTTTTTAAAAAGCCATCACCAACGGAGGGGGAAGCCTCCTGGATCATATAAAGCAGGGGTCCCCAAACTGTGGGCCAAAGCCCAACACTGGGCTGTGGCCTATTTGCAACCGGTCCATGTGAGTGACGGGCTGGCACACGCACTCGCAACCCCACTTGTGCGACAATCTGCGCAAGCATGAGTGCCTGCCCCTCACACAAAACCATCCCCTCTTCCCTCCCTCCCCCCAGCCACCAACCCAGAAAAGTGGGGGAACGCAGATTTAAAGGCAGACAAATTTGATCCCAATTGTGCATTTTCTTTCTCAAAAATTCCTGAGAAATCACGGTGAACAAAACACCTGGCAGAGATATGACGCTTAGTATCTCTGCTTAGTGGACTCTTTGCAGAATCTTCCATGAAAGTCACAAAGTCTTTAGATTTTATAACTTCAACTCTTCTATTTTAAACTGGATAATTTCACTTACCCAATAGATCGTATCTTGAAATGTATTTGGTCGATGTGAAGCACTTTCACTTCCTATAAACAGAGAGGAATTTAACCTTAGTACAAAATCTATACACCTTCACAGGCTTCACACAGCTCCAGTGGCATCTCCAAGTACCAGAATTATTAATCCAAGCAGAACGATTCCCCACTTTCTACACACATCAAGTTGCACCTGAAGTAGTAACAAGCCTACAAATTGATATTCTAGTCTGCTCCAGCATCTTGAACAGCTCATATAATCTAACTAGATGCTATAAAAATCCGATTCACAAGAAGAATGCAACTAATGGGATCTTAACAAAATACATTCCTGCTCCTCTTTAGATTTTCTCATTAGCTAGTTGTAGTCTTATGATTCTACCTCAGCGTCGTAAGAATAGATGAATTCAATAGGTCAACAAGATCATTGCAAAGAGCCAGTATATAAAATATCCCTATTTCTTAAGATGAAAAATAGTAAATACTCACTCTGGGTATGAAAAACTCCTCAGCGCTGAATTTATAGAGCCACTCATTGAGGAAATGAAAGAGAAGAGAGAGCATATCATGTCCTATGGAAAAGCATATTAGAAACCTCAGGTGGATTTTCAACGCAGAATTCCTCCTCCCGGCCCAAACACACCTGATTCTCGCCCTAAACAGCTTAAAGCTGGGCAAAGGATATGAAAGGAGATCTTTGTGTGAACCAATGCATTTTCTTGCATTAACTATGCTAAAACATTTTTTTTTCCTGCTTGTTGTCCTGGACTGAATGCAAAGAAAGTTACATTTTCTGCCTACCTGCAGGAATCAACAATTATGCTTACAAGTCTAAAGACTTTGAAGAACTACCGTATTTTTTGGAGTATAAGACGCACCTTTTCCCCCTCTAAGAGGATGGTAATGTTGGTGTGTCTTATACACTGAATACAGCTATTTTTGGCCTCCCAAAGGCCCACTCCCACATCCCTTTTTTTGGTGCCGTTTATCAAATGATGTGCATTTGTGTAATGAGGCCTAAGGAGATCAACACCCTATATCAAAGTGTGCATAATTATTAGGCAGCTTCTTTTCCTCAGCAAAATGGGCTAAAAAAGAGATTTGACTCTGAAAAGTCAAAAACTGTAAAACATATTTCAGGGGGATGCAGCATTCTTGAAATTGCTAAAATGGGGCATGATCACAGAGCCATCAAATGTTTTGTTGGAAATAAGTCAACAAGGCTGCAAGAAACGTGTCGAGAAAAGTCTTTTAACTGCCAAAGATTTGAGAAGAACCAGGAACCCATCATCCTCCAGTGCTGTCATATTCCAGAACTGCAGCCTACCTGGAGTGCCCAGAAGTACAAGGTGTTCCGTGCTCAGAGACATGGCCAAGGTAAGGGAGGCTGAAACCCGACCACCACTGAACAACGTGGGCCAAGAAATATCTGAAGACAGATTTTTCAAAGGCTTTATGGACTGATGAGAGTGACACTTGATGACCAGATGGGTGGGCACAGAGCTCCACTTCAACGCCAGCAAGGTGGAGGTGGGTACTGGTATGGGCTGGTATCATTTAAGATGAGTTAGTTGGATCTTTTTGGGTTGAAGATGGACTCAAAACCTACTCTCTGTTTTTAGAAGACACTTTCTTCAAGCAGCGATAGAGGGAAAAGTCTGCATCTTTCAAGACGGCCATGATTTTATTTTATTTATTAAATTTTTTTTTTTGAATTTTCATGCAGGACAATGCTCCACCGAATGGCTAGCCAGTAAAAGGCCTTCAAGATGAAATAATAATGACATGGGCCCCTCCCTCACCTGACCTAAACCCTGTTGAGAACTTGTGGGCCCTTCTTAAACGGTAGATTTGCGGTGAAGGAAAACAGGACACCTCTCTGAACAGTGTCTGGGAGGCTGTTGTTCCTGCTGCACAAAAAGTTGATTGTCAACAGGTCAAGAAAGTGACAGACTCCATGAATGGAAGGCTTATGACTGTTATTGAAAACAAGGGCAGCTATATTGGTCACTGATGTTGTTTATTATTCTCATTTTAACAGAAGCAAATAAACGAGATGGGCAAATTTTCATTTTTCATTTAGTTGCATGATAATTCTGCACATTAATAGTTGCCCAATAATTGTGCACATATAAATATTCTAAGAAAACCCAAACCTCACTTTTACTTCCTTAAATATTCAATCTATGCTGATCTGGTTGCTGATTACTGGTGGAGGTGCTGGAGTCTTTTCTCTCTCTTTTGGGCTGGTTGACTGACAGATCTTCATCAAATGCTTTGCCCTTTAAAAACACTCATATAATTGAAGGCAGTTTTCTTAAAAGTTGTTCCTGCCTGTGGATGTTGTGGGAAAAAAGGTCTGGGGAATGCCCAGTTAGAACAGACAGGCTCCAAAGATGTTTTTTTACCTTCCGCTTCCACTTCTACTGTGCCAAGAGGTTCAACAGTCTCCGTGTCTGTCATATATCCAAACATGGCCATAGCACATTGTTCAAACGCCTCTTCCAAGGTATCACCCCAGGCATGCAACCTACAAATTGACCAGAATTAATTCTGCTTGGTAGGGTAGTCCTAGCATCAGAATAAAATATACAGAGGAGAAATCTGAAGACCAGAGTATCAGAAAGGACAAGTCAGTTGACTTACAGGATAAATAGTAAATGTTTTATATTTTGAGACCCCCAATAGAAAATAAATAGTAGTTGCCTTTTTAATTCTGTGGCTTGTATTCAATGTGCTCAATTATGACCTCTGCAATAACTTGGTCTTTAGAAAAAAAACCTTTGTCACCACCCAACTCTTCTTCCCCGCCTGCAGAGGAATCTTTTACATGATGTCATCTTCCAACAGGTACAAACACATACATTGGATTTAAGCTAGAAGCTTTAGGGGAAGACGTGTATTTTAGGGACATAATAGGAATTCCCTATTTGGTTCCTCCGCTTTACACATACAGGTAGAATTGGGGACTGGAGAAACTTCCAATTTGGAGAATGATTACCAGTTGAGTTGCCTTCCCCAAGCATAATTTCTGTAAGTTCCTAACAACCCAGTCACAAATTTGCTAAGCTATAATAGAATCAATTTGATGGACTCAATTTAAGAGTCCGTTTAATTAATTAAATCTAATTAAACACAGGATACCAAGGTAAAATTTTATGGTTTAATATAACACGGGAACGTGGACAAGGTACTGAGCAAAAAGTAGCCTAACACGGTACAAATACTTTGTACACAGATTTAAAATGCTGGTCTAACATGTTCAGAGTCCAATAAGATCAGAGTTAGTAATGAGGAATTATGACATGAAAAATCTCTTTCCTGAAGACTAGAGAAAGAAGGGGCCCCTCCCCCTTCCACTTATTAAGAGTATTATATGCTTAGGTGAAAATACTCACTGCACGTCGGCCGTGTGATCCAGATCTAAACGTGGTTTAAAAAGAATACATAAAATCAATTAATAAAGAGTCAAAAGTGAAATCCACAGAAACCACAATAAGGCCCCAGACTGAAGGATTTTGATTTGCTCATGAAAAAGCAATCGTCTCAAAGTCAACATTTCAGCAGCAGAGTTTCTTTTCCAGATTGGGAAAGAGAAGCCTATATGTAGTTCTAGCAAGGCTCAAAGCTACAGTGGAGCAGAGACCAATGGGGGGCAAAGCACAACGAATTAAAAGGAGGCCTCGCTGTCTGGATCTCGTTTGCCGTAAACGCAGGAGGACTCGCCTCCTTCTGGGGCCCCCCAAGGCGGATGCCAGGCGGCCGGAGAAGCCGAACTTTCCCCGCAGCTCCCGCCGCCTCCGCCGCGGGGCAGGACTCACATTCGTATTTCTTCTGGATGGCCGGGTATTTGGCCTTGACCGCTTCCTGCGCTTCCGTCAAGCCGTAGTCCCGCCCGTCGTCCGCCATGGGGCCGGGCTGCTCTGCTGCCCCCGCCGGGCGGGGAGACCGGAAAGCCTCCCTCGGCCCCTCGATGCAGGGGGCTGGCCGATGGGCTGCGGGCTCCTTCTCCAAACTCCCGGCGTGCTCAGAGGCCCCTCATCCCAGTCCCGGCAGACCCCGCCTCGCCCCGGCCCTCCTCTCCCTTTCGCCTCTTTACCGGCCGGACTTCTGCCTTACCGGCTCTCCCGAAAGGGGGGAAACCACCAAACCTCCTCCGAGGAAAGCTCCTTTCCCGGAGCAGCCCAGCCCG
>JANHFT010006908.1:9681-24896 GCA_032467955.1 Pseudoxenodon macrops | reverse complement strand
CATACATCTTATTTCACATTTCATCTTTACATATAGATTTCACATATCATAATACACTTCTTTTACAATAATATTTTCCTTCTCCGATCTCATTTTTTTTAATGGCATTACAGACCCGAAGGTAAAGATTTCAGTATTCACCGGCTAGTTCTTGGGACTCATACATCTGATGAACAAAATCACCTTGTAATAGCCAGTGTTCAGCTCCCCAACGATGATGCCCAGTTTGATGCCTCACATTATGATAGTGAAAAGGGAGGTAAGAAATTTTTTAAAGTTTTTAGTTGTGGGTTTAGACCTATTGTTTAAAACATTGCTTGTGTAATTGCATAGTTTGTATACTTTTTGGCCGTACCTGATTTCTTGTTTTAGTTTTATTGACTAATGGGTTTAAAATCATTCAGTTATGTATACATTAGGTGCATAATGAACATTGATAATCAGCTGATAGAAAGTATTACTCTTGTAACACTATAAATATGAAATGTCAGCATTTTGATTTTTTTTTAGATAAATCAAAGGAAATCTTTTAATGTCATATTTCCTTGACCACAGTTTAGTTATTTTAGGCAGCTGTATTGCATTAGCTTTTATATTTTATATTTCTGTTCTCAATTCATATCGTCTGATGAGCAACAAAGTAGAGTTCATAGATCTTATCTTTATTTCCAGAATTTGGCGGCTTTGGATCTGTTAGTGGAAAAATTGAAATTGAAATAAAAATCAACCATGAAGGAGAAGTGAATAGAGCCCGTTACATGCCTCAGAATCCTTGCATTATTGCCACAAAAACTCCATCCAGTGATGTTCTTGTATTTGATTATACCAAACATCCATCTAAACCAGGTTTTTGCTGATTTCCATGTCTTTTCATCTTCTGTTTGGAATTATAATCTTAAAAATGTTATAATATGCCAAATAATCGCTATTTGAAAAGAAACATGCATTCAGGCAAGTAGGAAAAGTGTGTGATAGTGGTTACTAGGGAAGGATTTTGAGTAAGTTTAATTATGTTCAACAAATAGTCAAATTTTCTTAGCTTTAATTCCAACCTGAAGCAAAATTAACACTTCACAATAGTTACATGCTTGCTATTTGCATTTCCCTAGTGTTAAATGTTTTTAAAAATGAGAAGCAGTGATTATTATTACATTTGTGCTTTTGCTTGGCCACTGCTTTCTTTGTAGATCCTTCTGGGGAGTGCAATCCAGATCTACGTCTTCGGGGGCATCAAAAAGAAGGCTATGGTCTGTCTTGGAATCCAAATCTTAGCGGACATTTGCTTAGTGCATCTGATGATCATGTGAGTAGTTATGTGCTTAGCATATTCCCATTACATATATCAGTTGCCAGATAAATTATCCTAACAAACACACTTTCTCTCCTTGTTTAAGACTATTTGCTTGTGGGACATAAGTGCTGTTCCAAAGGAAGGGAAAGTGGTGGATGCTAAAACCATCTTCACTGGTCATACAGCTGTGGTGGAGGATGTTTCCTGGCATTTACTCCATGAATCTCTTTTTGGATCTGTTGCTGATGATCAGAAACTCATGATGTAAACAAACCAGTATCCTTTATCTCAAACTGAATTTGGGGTTTATTTTTTTTATAAAGAGAAGAGGGTTTTCTTAATCACACTTACAATGATGTATATATTACTAGCCTATGAGAACAGTTTCTCAAACTTTTTTATTTTATATTTTAAGCTGGGACACCCGTTCAAATAACACTTCCAAACCAAGCCATTCGGTGGATGCTCACACTGCTGAAGTGAACTGCCTGTCTTTCAATCCTTACAGCGAGTTCATCCTGGCTACAGGATCAGCCGATAAGGTACCTAATTAGAATTATGCCTTTAAATTCATGGTTTCAGTTTAGGGGTCTTCCTATTTAAATCAGCATATTACATAGGGTTTGTTTTTGATATTGAAGAGATATTGGACATATGATTTGCACTATATTGACTGCTATATATGAAATAAAGGGTAAATGTTTTAATTTGTCAAACTATGTTTTGATCTTCCTGGACAGACTGTTGCATTGTGGGATCTGAGAAACCTGAAACTAAAGCTGCATTCCTTTGAGTCACATAAAGATGAAATATTTCAGGTAATTTACATAATGGGTATGGAAAAGTTGGCTGTTTTTAAGAAGATCTTTCAAAAGTTCTACAATTAAAGCAAACATTTGGTTAATGCATTTTTTTTGCTCAAGGACAGTGCACAATAGTTCACTCGCCATTAAGCTTTTTTTGGCCAAATACCAAGTTGACTGCCTATACTACAACAATGCCTTTTGCATCATCTTACTCCACAGGTTCAGTGGTCACCACATAATGAAACCATTTTGGCCTCCAGTGGTACTGATCGCCGACTAAATGTCTGGGATTTGAGGTGAGCATCAAATTAGTCTAATGACGTTTATATAAATTTTTGTCAGGAATGGTTTTTATATAATGCCTCTTCTTCTTTTCTAGTAAAATTGGAGAAGAACAATCTCCTGAGGATGCAGAAGATGGTCCACCTGAATTGCTGGTAAGTGGCTACTTTAATCCACTCAATCCAATACAGCACAACCAACACAAGCCCTAAAAAGAATAACACTAACATATATCAAGAACATCTCAGACTACTGCAACCAGAGTACAACCAGATTACTACAACCACAATTCTACAGAGAACAGATTACTATAACCAGATGGAATCAGCCATCTAAAGCCTTTCAAAACATCCTAAATAAACCAAAAGATCCAGCAGCACCAGAAGAAAAAACAGGAGCCATCTACAACATACAGTGTAATGACTACAACAGCCACTAAGTAGGACAAACAGAAGACTGGCAGAATGCATCCATGAACACCAACCAGCAGTCAGAAGACATGGTGAAAACTCTTTAATTTCACAATTAACCATACTTTCAATTGGGAAAGTGACCTACACCAACCCAAATCTCAAAATGCTAGGGAATTTCTAGAAGCCTTGCACTCTGACAAATTAGCCATCAATAGACACATAGACAAACAATATCTATATACTGTGCAAAAGAGACATCAAGCCAAAAGGAACAAAAAGATAAAAACGTCTCCCCACCAACAATCAGCACCTAGATAAGCAGATTTACTTCAGGATTAACATCAGATCAACAATAAATCCAGCTATGGAACTGCCAAATAAGCCAACAGTAAATGGCCCAACCAAAGACCCTCTAAGATCCCCGCCCCCTACCAATACTGACAGGGCAAGCCACTAGAATATAAACTGAAAGCAAACCCTACTCCTTAGTAGCACTGATGATGTTACCTAGTTGGGTAATGAAATATCTGCAAGAAAGCAACCAAGCTCAGAGAGCACCACGGACCGCTCCTACTTTAATCTTTTGCTACAATGCTATCTCTGCTACACCTTCCTGTTTGAAATTATCCCCCCCCCCCCATCTTTTTCCCAAAAATTCCAGAGTTGGTCTGACAGACCAACTTTTTGCTTTTGCCACTTTCTGTTATGATCTGTTTTATCCCGAGATGTGCTTTCCAAAACTACACTACAGTAAAAGGTGGTAAAATAAGGTGAAGTGCATGGTTGAATGATGCTTGCTCATGTACCCTATAGTTACTTTTGAGTGTGCAAAAGTGTGCTAACATTGGGCAACATTTCTCCAGGTTGAATCAGTCTGGTCCGCCTTAGTTTGTCCTCTGATTTCCAGGAAGTTAATCCTCCAAACAGAACCAATTCATAGTGATTTTCCATGATCTGTCTCCAGTCCTTCAGAATATCATAAGCTATTTTGGTTTTGAGGAATAAGTTTGAAAAATCATTTGGCCACACCAATAATTGAGTGATTTGAAGAAGAAATGGAATTATTCTGAAGCCTAAAAGTTCAGTTCCTGCTATAAATTTTGCAGATGTTGACTTTTTATATAATTTAAAATAGAAAACTCCAGCAACTTTACTGCTAGGCTAGTATTTTACTGTATTCTGGAATCTGCTTTTAAAAGGTTATATATTAAGTTAGAAGTAGCATTAAAGATTAATACATTTTATATGGGCAAGTCTCTTGGATTTTATGAAGTTTATTTCTGATAGTATGCACCATTGCTATTGTGTATTTATGCTACTTTCTCTTGATTCTGATATTAGTTCATTCATGGGGGTCACACTGCAAAGATATCTGACTTCTCCTGGAATCCCAATGAACCCTGGGTAATTTGTTCTGTATCAGAAGACAATATAATGCAAGTGTGGCAGATGGTATGTATTTGACGGATTATTTCAAGGCTAAGCCAAAGTGCAAATTTTAGATGACTGTTCCATTACTTTTGTTGGTTTGCAATCTTTTAATTATTCCTTGCATGAACAATGTTGACCATAGAATTTTAGGGTAATATTGGCAATATTATGGCAATGTGTGACACAGAATGTGACATTCTAGGGCATTATTGGCAAACCTTTTTGGCACCATGTGCCGAAACGGGAGTGTACACACACATGCAGGGGAGCGCTGGAAACTGGAAGAGCAGCTCCCTGGGGCAGAAGCTGGGCTTCTGGGGCGCATGCATGCATGAAGAGCAACTGGATGGTGCCTATGCATACGCCGGAGACCAGCTCAGCTTCCCGGCATGCGCCAGGGAACTGCTCTTGTTTCTGGCGTTCCTGTGCACGTGAAGACCAGCTGGTGGAATCCAGAAGAGCAATGGGCAACGGCTGGCGTGCCCAGAGAGATGGCTCTGTGTGCCACTTCCGGCACACGTGGCATAGGTTTGCCATCACTGTTATAGGGTATGCTTGTTGAAAGTTGCCTTATGTCAGGGCTGTCAAACTCCTGGCCCATGGGCCGGATGTGTTACATGCTGGCCATGCCCGCATCTGCTTTAGTGAAGGGTGGGGGAATCCTGATACGTCCCATGATGATGTGGGTTTGATACCCCTGCCTTATGCTAATCAAAGGAATTTATCACCGGTATTTAAGGAAAGAATAATAGAATCCTAATGATAGACACATAAGCAGTGTTGCACGTTAAAGCTGCTTAATGTTACCTGTCAGTGAAACTTCAGAATTGTGGAATCTCTGCTTTGCCCACCAAATCAATACTTCTCTTTCTCTTCATCTCCTATTCTAGGCTGAGAATATATATAACGATGAAGATCCTGAAGGAAGTGTGGATCCAGAAGGACAAGGATCCTAGACACATGGCCCCTTTTCTTACTTCTCTTCCTGTCCTCTTCCTGCCTTTTCTAACTATCCTAATATTGACAATATTTGAAAGAAAGAAATCACACTGTGCATTCAGCAGCTCATTTATGAATGCTGTTCATCTGAGAATGTAAAAGGTTGCTGTTGAATGTTGACAGATTGGCCTTTTTTGACCATTTCTAAAGAATTTATGAGTTATGCTAGTGTGAATATTTGTTGCCACAACTATAAGATTAATTTGTAATTTTTAAAAAACAATACAAGGTATGCTCAATACAAGGTTGCAGAGGGGATTCTCTTATTATAAATACTTTTGGTACCCTCCAATAAAAGAGTTGGAGTTACTTTTGTTCTCTAATCATCAAGTTCTTGGCGTAGATAAATCCAATGCAGGTTTATCAATTCTCATTCTTGTCTCTAGCTGCTGTCAGTGAGACTTTCTTCCCAGGTTTCTCTGTAGCATCTTGTTCCCTCTATTGATAATTTTCCAATAAGGCATCTTAGGATGTTAGGATATGACTATAATATGGTGATAGCCTATATATATCTGCACATTGCTTGGCTGTCTCTGTATCTTTCTTGAAATGTGTTTTATCTTTCATTTCTTGTTCCTTGTTTTTGTGTTTTAACTTGGGAGACCAAGTTGTAAAAGATGTTTCAGCTGAGTAATAGATCGCAGACCTCATGCCCAGCTTTCTGGAATTGAACACTGGTAGCAAGTATACATAACACAGAACGATGAAACTAGTTCAGTTTGCCTCAAATATTTGCTTTGTGGATTTAACTGTTTCACCAGCAGCCAGTGTAACTTCATGAACCCTGTAAAAAACTTCAAGTGAAATAAATTCATTTTTTTATGTAAAATGTGACTTATCTTTTTTTCTTCACTTCAACATGTATAGATTTTTACTAAATTATATATTATTGAAAAGTTTGTCTCTTAGGTTTCTTAGGAGCTACAGATACTCCTTGAGTTACGATCATAATTGAGTCTGGAACTACAATCATAAATCATTGTGGTCACAAATTGAGGCATCATGTGATTGGACCCGATTTTTTTGACATTTTTGTGGTGGTTACTAAGTGAATGCCATGGACATTAAATGAATCTGTTTTCCCCAATGGGTATTTTTTGCCAGAAATAAAAAATGTCACAAATTATTGTCATGTGACTGGGATGCTGCAAACAATTATAAAGGTAAGCCTGGTTGCCAAGCACCCAAAATGAGTGTGTCGCTGGGGTGTGGGTACAGGGGAAGAAAAAGGTAATTAGCTTTTTGGGGAGTCATGTAGCTGAATGACCAAGGGCTTCCTGCTGAAGTAAATTGTTCTTGGCCTTTGGGAATAAGAGTATATGTGTTATTGACTAAATCAAGATGGTCCT
This sequence comes from Pseudoxenodon macrops, assembly GCA_032467955.1. Lineage (NCBI taxonomy): Eukaryota > Metazoa > Chordata > Lepidosauria > Squamata > Pseudoxenodontidae > Pseudoxenodon > Pseudoxenodon macrops. The sequence goes on along the minus strand of JANHFT010006908.1, from coordinate 18,325 downwards.
AATGTTGAAAGCTTTGGTTGTGCTTATGCAGCTTTTTTGCACTTCGCAGCAGCAATTCCTGCAGTCCTGGTTGCTGTTACCTGGGTGGTTAGGTGAGAATTTCCTGCTAGCTTCCCACAATCAAAATCTGTGGGGGGCCTGGGAGGAACCTGGTAGTCCCAGGCTTGCAGGCAGGAAACCCAATGCCCTATGGGATGGGGAGGAGGAGGCAAGATGTGAGGGTGTGTGAGAGGTGCCTTGTGAGTCGGAGAGACTTAAAACTTATACTTTTGGTTTTTATTTTTCTATGCTGCTCAGAATCTCTGAGACTGAGTGGGTGGCCATATAAATAGTTGTATAGAAATAAAATTTCCCTTTTCTGAAGAAATGCACAAGGAAGGTTGCAAATAGTGATCACGATGTGCTTGGCAATTGGTTGTAAGTGCAAATAATTGCCAAGCACCCAAGTTGCAATCGTGATTGTGGGAGAGCCAGAAGTCCAATGACTGGTCATAACTACCATTCACTTGGTGTCATAACTTGGAATGGTTGCTGATTGAATAGATTGAAAGACCTCTAGAGGAAAGCAGTTCTTATATGAAAAGTTTTTGATTGAAGTTTTGTTTCTTAGTAACATACATTGCAACTACAAAAAGCTCACTTCACTATTCATAAGCAAGTTTTTTTTTTACAGAAAATTAAATACTGACAAAGATTTTGACATGTCATCTGAGTACATTTTAACAATTGTTGATCTGGTGTTCTGTTAACATCAGGTCTGTCATAATGGCCACATCTCAAAAATCATAATCCTTTTTGACAGTAAAAATGTAAACTCTCATCCTAGAAATCTTGCTTATTGGTTGCTACCAGTATTAGTCGGATGGAGTCCATATTGATAAGCAGAGGGAAAGATGGCCATGCATAGGATTCAGTCTTCATCTTCCTTCACTTCCGATTTGCAGAGTTGCCCGTACATTTCTAAGCAGCCTCTGTGAGAATTGAGAATTGGTTACACAACTGCATTAGTTCTACGTTACAAAAGACAATATATATTGCAAAATAACATTTGCTCTCAAGGTGCTTTGAACATAAACTCTTGTAGATCCTACTTAGAAGATAACTTGACAGTAGAAAAAGTTATATAACCATTTTTATATCAAAGCAAGATATCTGTTATAATTTGAATATTGTACAGATTATATGCTAATTATGCCACCATGGTTTTTCTAAATATTCTGTACAGAGTGAGATGCTACATGGTTGGTATAGTAAGAGTGGCTATTAGGCTACACTCCTAGCTCAAAGGCCAAGGAAGTAAGCCACAAAGGTAGTAAAAATAGGAAGTCAAGACTCCTGGCCCCAAAATGTTTCTTAAATTGTTTTCAAACCTTTCTGTATTAATGAGGTTTTCTTCCTTATTTTGCTTTTACGTGGATATGGATCAAAGAAATGAAACCTACTTGTAAATGGACAGTTCTTGATGTAAACTGGCTTTCAGTTCTTCCAATTCTTGGTTCTTTCGTTGCTGAAGTTGAACTCCAGTCTTCAGTTCCCTTATTCTGTTTTCCATCTCCTCCACTTGCTCCTATGGGTGAAAAAGATAGGTAATCCTCAACTTACAACCAGAGTTGGGATCGTGTTGCTAAGCAAGGTAGTTATTGAATCATACATGATTTTACGACATATTTTGTCCACTGTTAAATGAAACATACTGTTAAATAAATCAAGCTTCCCTCATTAACTTTGTCGGAATTCAGCTGGGAAAATTGTAAGTGTTGATCACAGCACACTGCAACCATCATAAATCCATGCCAGTTGCCAAGCCCCCAAATTCTGATCACATGACGGGATGCTGCATAGGTTGTGAGCGCTGATGAGGACCTTTTCAGTGCCTTTGTGATTTTGAAGGATCGCTAAACAAATGGCAAGCTGAGGACTACTGGTATGTAAATTATCTTCTAAAAAAGAAAGCTTTAAATTCTTCATGGTGGCCTTATGTTGCGGTCAAAATGGACGTGGCTTGGAATAGCCCCTTGGGTGTGAACTTGGGCGATGGTCAAGTGAACTGAAATGGATACTTGGACACTTGCAAACATATAGTGTCAGCCCTGGAGGCCATCTTTTTCTTTGGATCTCCAGGGCTGCCACACTTGGTGTATGGGCATGCTGTGGGAACTGGGAGGGATGTGTGAGATGTATAGCCATAACAACATTCTTTCACTGGAAGTCAAGGAAGTTCAGCCTGGGGAGGGCATGGCCAATGTCACGGCGAGACGTGTTCTTTGGGAGCTCCCGAAGAACCGTCAAATCTCAGCTGATTTGGGGGTCCTCATTGACCCGAAACTGTCCTGAAGAGACAGTGGACCACCAGCCTGCATGAACAGGGAAACGGCAATTTCCCTGGAGAGTCGGCTGAAGCCTCTAGAACCGGCGGCAGGGAAGACGGGCTCTAAACCGTCACAAGCTGGGACGCCCACAACGAAAAGAGGAGGAGAAGATTGGTTTGTCTTTGATTACCTCGATCTAAGTGACTGTGCAGGATTGAACAGTGTGTGGAACCAGGTGAGTGATCGGCTAATTTCAAAAGAGATTTTTTAAAAATGGTGGAGTGAAAGTGCCTGGAGCGGAAATTGGCGGCTAACTGGCACTTGGACTTAACATTAGAAAAAAAAGATTAAACAAGAAAGCCCAAAGATTGTTGCCTTTACAATTGGACTTGGGGAAATTATAGAGAGATTTAAAAAGAAGGAAAATTTGAAGAAAAACATTTTAAATGTGGATTTAAAGATTACTACGCTAATACGGCTTTGAGTTTATGAGGAAATCGGTTATACCATCTGCTGGTGGAAAGACAACATTGCAATAATTTGGTGGAGGTTAGAAGAAAAGGGAAAAATGTATGCAGCTGTGGGGTTTGACTTTACTGTGGAAGATAACTTGGGAACTGAGAAACTAAGGAGTTTCTGTTTTGGTCTGGATTTTTACAGTGGTGGAAGAAAATAAATTTTTGGATTTGACATTGAATGAATTAAAGCTGGAGTCAAGAAGAAGATATAAAGAAATTACATGGATTCCAAATTTTAACCTAGAGAGATATATTTGAAAAAAATCTGAACAATTGAAACTGGAGCTATAGATGTATGAGGAACTTTTTGAGATGGTAAAAAATGTGTATGAAATGTGGAAAGGCGACAAGATATATGAACCACTGTTGGAATATACAAAAAATGAAAATAAAAGCGAGCAAAGAAGAAATGAAGATAAAACAGTTGAAAATAAAATATACAGAGATGATTTCACTGGGATTAACAGTGGTTTTAAAAGAATAAGGGGGAAATATTTCTTTAAAAAAAACATTAAAAGATAAAGGGGACAGTTGTGGGGAGAGACTAGGAGGAGAATCAAACATGTAATATATATTTTAAAGAGAAAAGGAATCCAGGCGGAAAGAATTTATACATATAAAAACAAAAGAAAGAAAAAGAAGATAGGGAGAGGAGGAGAAAATAAATAAAAAATGGGATCTTTGAGAGACCAAAAGAGAATGGTTAAAAAGAGAGAGATTACTGGGAAGAAAGAGGGAGGATAAGAAATATTATAGTAGAGTCAATTGTATTAATATGTATAATTATTCAAAAAGGCTTTTTAAAGGGAAAATAATGGCAGAAACCAAAATGTAAAAAGAAATGTTAGAGAATAAATATGTGAAATGAAAAATTAACAATGCTGGATTAAAATCAAAAGTGATTAAAATGTGATGAGTGTAAAAGGTTTAAAAGTGGGGAGTAAAAGCAACAAGGGAAAAAAATATTGTAATTTTTGTGTAGTTGTATTAGAATTATTAATTGTGATATATCTTTGTGCAGTTAATTGTGATATTACAGTATATATACATATGGGGATATGAAAATATTGTGTATAAATACGATTTGAAGAGAAGATTATGGATGTGAAATGAAAAGTAATAATTTGGATTAAATTTGAAAATGATTAAAAATGTGTTGTATTTAGATTTAAAAAAGGGGAGTAAAAGTAATAAGAAAAAGGAGGATAAGATATCATTTATGGGAAGTTAAATGTACTAATATTATTAATTTTGTACAAAGGAGAATAAGACATATATTTGTGTAGTTTAATGTGATAGTATTTATATATATATTTATATAAAATTAGGGAAAGGGAAGATCACGGCCGAAAGTGAGAATGGAAGAAGAAAAGTAGGGATTACATATGTGAAGTGAGTATAAAAGAAGATATGGGATAACACTTTGTTCATAAGAAATATGTGATAAGGGATGAAAGAAAATGAATGCAATTAGAAAATAGTGTAAAATTAACTAAACAGGGAGAGAAACTTTACAATGAAGATTATCACTATCAACAAAATTTATATTATTGATCTATTCTATACTTGGATTTAAATTGTTTTGTAGATAAGAGGATGCAACAACAGAAAGGAAGAGTGGAAGGCTGAGTGAGGGGAAGGGAGTAGAAGAGGGAGAGAAGAGGTGAAAGGAAGTAGAAAAAAGAGAAGGAGGCAGAGAGGGGAAGGAAGAGAAAGGAGAGGAAGGAAGGAAAGGAAGCGGGAAGAGAGAGGGATAAGGGAAGTAGAGAGGTGAGATAGAAGGAAAGGGAAGTAGAGAGGAGTGAAGAAAACAAGAGTTGGATGGTTGTTGCAAAATCAGGTGAAATAGGACATATAAGAGAAAGGGAACACAGGAGAAAATTTTACTTTTAAATTTGATGGTGATACTAAATAATTAAATAAATATATAATTTATAAAATGTAAAGGTATAAAAATGTACCTCTGACAACAGATTGTTCACATTGTAGTTGTGTGTGTGATAAAAAAAAAATTTGGGGGGGGGGAGTGACGTTCAGCCTGCACCTGGAGAGGCGTGACTGGGAAGCAACTCCAGTGATGGGCATGTGGGTGCAGGGGAAGGCTGGGGAAAACCCGGGAGACTTTCAGATTCAGCTTTTCCCAGATGTGCCAATATAACATCTGTAATAAAATGTAACTTAGAGGAACTGCCTGCCTCGGAGTCTTACTTGGTTGGGGGTGTTACTTGGAACCTGACACAGGAGATTTACGGTATATGCCTTTTTAGTTAGCCAAATCACATGCCGCATCTTTCATGGAATCTATAACCTTATAATAATTTGAATAAATTATAGGTGTTCCTTGTTGAGTGACCACAACTGGGACTGGCAACTCGGTCATTAAACAAAATGGTCAATAAATGGAACCGTGACTCCTCACAATCTTTACAGACTTGTGAAAGGCATAAATGAGGACTGGTTGTAACATTAACTATTTTATCAGTCAAAACTATGTGTGTTCATTAAATTAGGCAGTTTGCTAAATGAGAATTGCCTGTTTGTTTCATTTAAATTAGCATTTGGTTTTAAATTGATCAATCAGTCTGGGCAGCTGTCAAAAGTTTAAAAAATGCATGAAAAGATCACAGTAACCTGAAAACAAAATGGCTGCCAAACAGACTCCGTAGCACACTAGCATTCTGGGCCTAGTTCATATGTGACATAGAAACCTTAATCCCCAAATGCAAACAAAAAAAATGCAAACAAGACAGACATAGACTTCAACGGATAATCAGAACTGCAGGAAAAACAATTGCTACCAACCTGCCTTCCATGGAGGACCTGTACACTGAAAATATTTACTGACTCCTCGCATTCTGGACATAAATTGTTTCAACTTTTACCCTCAAAATGAGAGCACTGCACACCAAGACAACTAGACACAAGAACAGTTTTTTCTCCGAATGCCATCACTCTGCTTAACAACTAATTCCCACAACACTGTCAAATAATTTACTAAGACTGTATTATTATTATTCTTGTCCTTACTAGTATTTATCTCTTTTCATTTATTACTATAACCATGTGCTTGTATCTTTCAATTTATATTGTTTTTATTTGTTTCCTAGTACGGTTTGATAGCTTATTAGTAACCTTCAATTCAATTCAATTCTATTCTATTCTATTCTATTCTATTCTCCCCTGTTGAATTTCCCCCAGGAAAAATTGCCCTAGAGCCTTTCAAGAACTTTGCCATAAAGAAAGGGGAAAACAAAAGACATAAAACCCAAAAAGGTAAAACAGGTGACAAAAAACATAATATGAGACTGTATGAGTACTCTACATGTAGTTCTCAACTTACAATCACAACTGGTACCAGAATTTCCATTGCTGTTTAGTTGTAGAATTTTTATTAGTTTATCAGAATATAAAATACAAAGGAAAATAAAAATAATGGGAACTAGGGAAGGGGAAAAAGGAAAAAAAGGTGTAGGAAAGGTAAGTAGAACAGACCCCTGCATTGGATTATACCCTGATAGAATAGATGATATTTATCTCTTAACAAAGTCAGTAGTCCAGTTTTTCCATATTACCATCTTTCTCCCAGGTTTCAAAGTCAATTTGGCATGGGAAAAAGTGTGTGGTAAAAGAGTTGATTCTCTGAGCTCAACGTCATGCTGAAACTGAGGGTGTTTTGCAGTGGGGAATCTGTGGCCAGAACCCCCAAACCTGAGGTGGGTGTGGAGCCACTGCAGCTGGTTTCTCCTTTGGAAACGAGGTACAGGAGGAAGGCCAGCCTTGAGGAAGGGAACAGGTGTGTCACAAGTTAAAAGCCAAAATCCCTCATTAGAGTCTGATAAGGCAGAATGAAGGGACAGGTAGTCCTCGACTTATGATAACAATTGGGACCAGAACTTCCATCGCTAAGCGAGATGGTTGTTAAGTGAGTTGTAACCTATTTTATCACCCTTCTTTGCTGCAGTTGTTAAGTGACTCACAGAATTGTTTAAGAATTTCCTCTGTTGACTTTGCTTGGGAACGTCACAAATGGCAACCACCTCAGGACACTACAACCACCATAGACACATTCCACTTGCCAAGCGCTCAAATTTTGATCATGTCCCTGTGGGGACTCCATAAACAGTTGTAAATATGAGGACTGGTTGCAAATCACTTTTTCCAGCCACATTGTAACTTTGAATGGCAAGAGGAGAACTAAAGATAATGCTGAAGGATTGTAGCTTTAATCAGAAGAAGAACTCCTACAAGACAGTCTTATGATTCATCCCACTGGGCCATTTTAGTACAGACATTAGTGTTGGAATGGGGACCCTGTCCCATCTAAATATAATCAGAATAGAGCTGGAAGGGATCTTGGAAGGATCATGATGGCGAACCTATGGCACACGTGCCAGAGGTGGCACACAGCGACCGCTCTGTGGGCATGTGAGCCGTCACCTCAGTTCAGCTCTGCCGTGCATGCACACGCCCCCCCCAGCCAGCTGGTCTTTAGGTCTCTGCCGCACAGGCACGGGAGGTGGGGCGCATGCAGGGGGCACGTTCATGCATGGGGTAGGGGGCATGTGGGGGCGCATGTGTATGCACAGGTGGATACACACTCATGCGCAAAGCGGGACACATGCGGGGGCCACTCACACATGTGCGGGGTGGGGTGCATGTGTGGGGGCTACACACACATTGTATTTTGGAGGTTTGGGCATGCACACATGCATTCGCGCATGCGCTTGCACGCTTTGGGCACTCAGTCCAGAAAAGGTTAGCCATCACTGCCCTAGAATCTCTCAGAATATATCTAGCAGATTACAAGGCTATGAGTCTAGTTTAGCCAAATTCTATCCAGTGGTTGTAAACTAATAAAGGACTGAAAATGATTCAATTTTGCTGTGTCGTCTTTGGACTTGGGCTCCACAGCTCACCATGCAAGGCCCCCCAGTACCCCCAGCTCTGACATGGCCAGGATGGTGGGAGCTCTCAGTGCCATGATTATTCATTCCCTAGACTTGCCTCTTGGTTCTGCTTGCTGTGATGGTCCATTACTTTCTCCTCCTCTTCCTATTCCCTGCACAACAGGGACTTTATATTCTCTTTCCCTATCCCTGTTTTGCAGGAGTCTTCCTACAAAGGGGGAAAATAGTCCAACCTGCAAAAGCAACACTCTGGGAGATATAACAGATGAGCAAAATATGCAAGGAACTGATAAGAAAACACTCTAGGCAAGTTAAAATTGCCGAGACCAGATAGATTACGTCTCAAGGTTCTGAAGGAGCTGGCAGATGGAAAACTACCAGAGGACTGGACTGGAAAAGAGCTGATGTGGTTCCAATCTTCAAGAAGGGGATAAAGCAGATCCAGGAAACTACAGGCTAATCAGCCTGACATCAATACCTGGGAAAATCCTGGAAAAGATAATCAAGCAGCAGATTTGGAGCACCCAGAAATGAGGAAGAATGATTAGAGCTGTGATGACACGGTGGAACGCAGTACTGCAGGCTGATTCTGCCCATTGCCAGGAGTTCGATCCTCACCGGCTAAAGGTTGACTCAGCCTTCCATCTTTCAGAGGTAAAATGGTACCTCGGTAAATGGTACCATTGGTAAAATGAGGAACCAGATTGTTGGGGGCAATAGGATGACTCTGTAACTGCTTAGACAGGGATGTAAAAGCACTGTGAAGCAGTTTATATGTAAATCTATGTGCTATTTGTTGTGTCCTCCCACTTGCTCATTTGCATGAACCGCCGCTGGTTGGTTAAACTAGCGGCGGGAAAAGTAAATCACTGTCAGTGGCCAGCAGGCGACCAGGGAATCCCATAAAAGC
>JANHFT010006907.1:52533-66212 GCA_032467955.1 Pseudoxenodon macrops | reverse complement strand
AAGGCAGGCTGTTCCACTGGTTGATTGCTCTCACTGTCAGAAAGTTCCTCCTTATTTCCAGGTTGAATCTCTCTTTGATCAGTAGCAGAATTCAAATTAGTGAAATTTCTTTTGCTACCTGTAATTCTATCAAAAAGCTACCTGCAGCTTTTCAAAATGAGTAGTATCAACTTTGTTCCTTGGATGTATTAAAATTATAAATAATGGGCACAGACCAAAGAATTAACTGCCTATACGCTTATTAGAAATTAGAGGATATTGCACATATACTTATATCTATTTTAGGATTTAACATGAAATGTGACTAAAAAACCACTGGTAAATTAATTGAAAATAAATGTAGCATTTCTCAGAAATTCTGTAGTAAATGGAATTACTTGGCTAAAACTATTTGTGTTGGCAGTTCAAAGATCATAGACTTTGTGCAAATGCCCTGGGTTTATTTTATTTCTGTAGGTCAAAAGATTAACAATCTTATTCTCTGAGAGAAAAAATGGGATTATTACTTTTTTGTAGGCTATCATGGCAGGGAGAATGTTCCTAAAATGAAAGACCAAGGGAGGAAAGAAGAGGCTTGAAGCTTATTGTGCAAGTCAGTCAGAGAGACAGACAGACAGACAGACAGACTGACTGACTGACTGACTAACTCTTAGCACTGTTGGTTCAATCTAACTTTGTCTTGGGTTGGTTTCTCTTTTCCAGAAACAACAGGAATCATCAATTGGGGGTATATATAAATCAGGTAAGTTCCATTTTGTATTGGTGATTACATCTAAAACACAAATTTAATTCAATTAGAATTTTCAATTCAATTTGAAAAGTCAGTTCAATTTAAATGGTTTAAATTTATTTGAATTTTGATTCATAGGTGCACTTATACAAGTTTACTGAATCAAAGTGATTTGAAGGCACTTGATTTTGTGATTTGATTTAAAGAAGCAGTTCAATCAATCTGCTTTCAGAATGGATTTCCTCACTAGCAACTTATACCACCTTCTAGAACATGCAACCATTGCTGTGACAAAATAATAGTAATGGGAGCAAGCTTTCTATCAGTTCAATGATGGTTGAATGGTGTTCTAGGTCAATAGAGGGGAAAAACTAACTTTAAATGGAAATGTCAATAAAACAAGGAACATATCTACATTATATCAAAATCCAAGCATTTAACTTCATAACTACGATGGCCTGAGTCACTCAGCATCCTAAAACATGTCTTATTCAATCTTGGATTATTGAATTCTGGTGGCTAAAATCACAGATTATGAGCCCAGCTACCAAGTTTGCAAACTGGATTCATACAATATTCTAAAACAAATTCAAACAAGCAACATTATGTGTTACTGCATTGCATAAACTCAGTCAATGTGGGGTTAGGACGGGCATGTTTTTCTTAGCCAATACAGAAGCTAAATTGAAGAAATATTACTATGGTTACTGCATATATTGTAAGTAAATTACATTGTTTTAAAAGAAATGTTGATAATTTATCAACTTGGATTTATTACAGGTAGTCATTTGTTTAATGATGATTCAAAATTATGATAGTCTTGTAAAAAGTGTGATGAAATGTTGTCTGGATTCCTAGAAGGGAAGGAATGCATTCTAGAGGGACAAAAGACATTGCAATTTGTGTGAGAGAAGAAGGATGAAGGCAGTTCCTCCCTAACAGTTCCCAGAGCATATGTTTTATAGTGCTTGTTATCTGCTTTATTGGGGGGCAAGATTTCTATCTATAGATAAAGAACAATAAAAGAAACTTTATCTCAACATGTATTTCTTGGTTTTTGAAGTCTGTCAAAAGGTGACTTATAACCAGTCCTTCAAGCTGCACATCCACATAGTTACTTGATTGCAATTCAAATGCTTTGCAACTGGTTCACATTTACAATAGATGCAGCATCTTGCAGTCATTCCCAACTGATTTCCAAATGAAAATTCAATGGGGAGCAAAATATGCTTAATAACCACTGTGATTCACTTAACAACCAGAGTAAAATGGTTGTAAAATCAACTCTAGTCATGTGATGACTCACTTAACAATTGCATCACCGAATGACCAAAATTCTGGTCTCATTTGTGATTGTAAGATTTCCATGCATCTTCTCTGATGCTGAAGTCCTCCTAGACTTTTTCAAAGCCAACAATTCAAAGAGTTTGTCCTGCTTTCAGTCTTTCAAAAAGTTATAGCTTTCTTTTACGGTATTACCTCTATTTAGAATTTCTGAGAGCTTTGTAGAATAAACAATTTACATTTTTTTAAAAATCAAAATTATTTTTTCACTCAGCTGCCTTCTTTTTGGCATATATCTTTGCTCACTTTAGCTTTGTGCTTTCCTTTTTCTAATTCTACTCTTTTAACGCCACTGCATCTGGCATTCTGTTGTGAATCTCTTCATGGTCCAAGGTCCACTGTTATAAGGTTCTACTTTTTTTGTGGATATTCACTGTCGTCACTAAAGAAAATACCAAGTGCTTTGTGATTTTTATTTTATATTCTTTAAACCAGAGGTCTCCAACCTTGGCCTAGTGGACTTCAACTGGCTGGCTGGCTGTGGAATTCTGGAAGCTGAAGTCCGCCAGATTTAAATTTGCCAAGGTTGGCTGCTTTAAACTATATGTGAAGCTGTGAAAGTACAACTGTAAATAGTATTTTTTTTTTGTTCTGGAAAAGTTTACAAAATTATGCTGGTTTGGTGGGCATAAATACTTTATATCATTCCAAGAAGCTTTGCTCAGAACATCACTCTCAAGAGGCTCATTGCCGATGTAGCGGTTTCTCACACTAAATACTTTTCCTCCTTCTAAGAATGTATGTTGCTATTGCCTATTGCTTTTATTACATAAACTGTCCTTTTCTGTTTGCCTCCATTGACTTGCTACTGTAATAAGATATTCAGGCCATTCTCATACTGATCAACGTGTGTCTTGAAACAAACACTAGATGACGTCAGAAAGACAACGCTAAGCGATAGATGAGGCCACCTGAAGAACTTATAAGGAACCAGAACTCCATAAAAAATCTTTTTTAGGAAGTATGTCTGTTTAAACCCAAGGAAATAGATCTCATGTGACTGTGGTTGGAATGGGTTCCTGAAGGTGAAAAAAGGACATATTTTCCACACAATGATAAATATTGAAGGGCCAAGATATACATGCAACTTTGTGTAACAAAGCCCTACTTAAAACAGAAATAAAATACACAATAATATTGGGATCATTTAATACAATGTTATATTAAGCAAAATTCAGAATTGGCCAAGTGCACGGTACTGAGAAACTGGCTTATCAATAAATAATAAGAACCTGCCTTATTCTGCATGGGTTCACACGTGTTCTTGATTAAGTCTCAGAGGTTGTATTGATACACAGTCCTAAACAGGTCAACAAACAAAAGAGTGGGGAGGGTGATGTTAACACATATATTCATCATACAACATGAATCATGTTACATAAATCCCATAATTTAGGAAAGGCTGTAATTTGGCCTGTGACTTATGCTTGGTCGTTTAAAAAATAATAATTGTGGTTCGTACTGAATGCCTATTAGCTTTTTCAGACCAGAATATACTTTTACGGTAATTCCATTTAGCTTTGGAATCCATTTCCCCCTCAATGCTTCTTCTTTTCCTTCCACCCCCCCCTCCCGCTTTCTCCATGCCTCAGTTTTCATATTTTGCTTTTTTTAAAAATTGTTTCTTCTTTTCTTAATTTTTTAAATAAAGCAACATCAAAATGGTATTTGAGAAATAAAAAGAGCAGCCTGTTCAGGAATCTCATTTAGAATACTCTGTGCATCTAATGTTATGTGATAAGGGATTCAGTATTTTTAAATCAAATTTCTTAAGGTCAGTAAAATGCCACTGTTTTGACAGTGAACAGTGATCACATAAACCTCTTGCGTCCAGATGGCTGGTTGTTTACTAGCAAGGCAGTGCTGATAAATTCTCCAATTAGATAGGCATTAATATTACATTGCTTGAGATTCTAAACACAGTCTGACCTCATGGAGGGAGTGAAATCTTGCTTCATCTCCTGTGCTTGTTCACCAAATATTACTCTGCTTCCATAGCATAATCCTCTTAGTGTAATAAGCACAATCAATTACGGTAACAACGAGAACCAAAAAATAAGCATACTATAGTAACTCAGCCCATTTTAAGAGATTCTGCTACTTGGTTAAAACCTTATCTTTCTCTAGATCCGATGCAAATGTGTGATTTCCTCTGAGAAAACTGAGTAGGCAGCTTCTTTCTCTTTCAGGACTTTATTTCCTTGGTGATAATCCAATTAAAGACCACATGTGAGCCAGAAATTAGCCAAAAGAACATGGGATTATCAGTTGTATCTCTTGGGGACGTCTTCTCCTTACCCAGTTGTGTCATTTCCGTTTATATTGCCATATTACTCCTAATAGTGTCCATGCTGAAGAAAGGAAGAAAGGGGCAGATCATTTCTATTGTGGTCTGAATACATCGCTTTCCGACAGCTGCACGACACTTTACCAAGACAGAAGATTAGGCAAGAACTGCAGTTTACACTGTCTTAGTGAAAATTCCATTATAGTTAACAGGTAACAACACACAGGTCAGATTCAGTCCCAACATATGTATTGCCTTATAAAACCACGAAATTCTATTAAATGTATAAAACATTTGCCCATAATTTCATTCAGAAAGGGGAAATGGTTCAAAACAAAATGTGATGGTTTAAATTTTAAGGCTTCATCTCTTTTGAGATGAAATACAGATTATGTTTTCTCTATAAAGTCCAATCTAATCTGATATAAATATAATAACAAATATAAAATGTAATAAAATATAATATATAAAAAAGGCATAAGCTCCATAGCCATGAACTCCTAATCTTGATTATACTAATTTTATTACATAATATGTTTACTCCTTAGCAATAATATTGTTTGCTAATGTCATTATTTCAAATATGACATTTCCTTTGAAAATGCAAAGATTGGTTTAGTCAACTACCTATAGCATAAATTACTGAAATGCTGTAGCAAGATAGTTTACAAAAGATTAGGCTGACATATTCTACAGTGTATGATAGATGAAGTTTCAAGTTTAACAAATTAACTATTCCTAATTCTGTATTTTATACTTTTGCCTAAATAAGTTTTGCTTACCCATTGAAATATATAGGACACTGACTTTCATCATCATCATCATCATTTTTTTCAGTTTTTTTATTCTGCGCAAGCACAGAAACTGAGTTTCTGGCACTGCACATGCGTCACATGTTTTTTCAGCCTTTTTTTCTGTTGTTGTTTTCAGCCTTCTTTTTATCTTTGGAATTTTTTGGAATTGTTTTCTACTGCGCATGTGCGTGCCCACGCGGCGCAGGAGGCAGCAAACCGTGAGCGAGGTAAGTTAGAACTCACCCCTGCTTCCAACCATATTTAATACTGTCTACTGTCGACCTCACCCGATTCCTAAAAGGTATTTAAGGGGCATGGATAAGCGCACCAGCGTGCCTATTGTCCCTGTTTTAATATTCCCTTTTATTTGTATCCATTTCATGTATTCATAATCATGTTTATACTTATATCTGTTATCAAATACATGCTTGATGAATTAAATAAATAAATAAATAAAATAAATATGCCATTCAATTGAAACTGATTTTTAGAGGATATAAATATGACTATAAGTTAGTTTGTAGACCAACCATGTTTCAGTCCTCTGTAACTGTAACAGCTATTTTTAAAGGTGAAAAGAAAAATTAGAGTGTAGATATAAACACTGTTATTTATTTCCTTTCTTTTTACAATTAAGGGTCTTCTGAAAATGTTAGCATGTTAGAACATTGTCTTTAATGAAGACAAAGCAATTTAATAAGCCTACCTTGGCAACTAAAGAGTAACTGCGTAAAATTGTATACATAGCAAATTACAGAACAATTTTAAAAATGCAAATTCAGTACAAAAACTTACTGAGTTCAGAGGAACTTGTTCCCAGACTGAATTAGTTCCAGAATTACTCTGGAACTAGTCCTTTTGAGTTTAATGATATCCTTTCTCAGACGTGTGTATATATTCAGAGCAATTATAAATACTTTGATGCTAGTTGTACTTTATGTTTCCCTTCCACTAATTTTTGAGAAATGAATGGAAGAAATATAACATTAAAGTGATAAGTTCTAGATCCCAGAAGATATCAAATTCTGGTCCAATCCCAGATTGTTTTGTTTTTCTGACTGGACCTTCACCAAGAGTAGAAGACATCTACCCAATGAAGCTCCTAAAAGTATCAATTTTCCAAGTTATATATTAGGTAGCTTTATCCTGACTTTTCTAAGATGATTTTCTTGCAGCACATATATCCAAGTATGTAGTGGATAGAACCATGATAATTGGTTTGCAAACCTTTTGAAGTATTATGATTTTGAGAAACGATTTGAACCCATACAAAAGTATACCTTAGTGCATTTTTGTAGTTATCATAATTAGAAAATAGTGACATGATATCCAGATACTTTTGAACAAAGTGCTTACCTTCGGGTAGACATAGTTATACTGCTAAATTCTAAGTAAATCTGTCTGTTTTGTTTTCCAATTAATTAGTTGATGTAGATGATGTAAGTAGAAGGATATTTTAATTGTACAATGAAAAACATGTTTCTAAAAAAGTCCTCTCAAGCTGTAATTTTGTCAAAGAGAGATAACATGAAAGAAAATTGTTACCAAGAGTGTTACCATTACTTTCATAGTAACATAGATCTTCCCTTCCCAGGAATACAATTTCTGTTATTCTTAGTTTGAGGTGTAGTCCAATTATATCTTTTCTTGGCATATTCTATCATGTTTCTAAAGTTCAGAAGACTAATTGCTAAAACTTATTATGTAAAGATGTCAGCACTTAGGAGTGAGCAACCCCTGATCAAAACAATATAATCCAAGACTAGGATAACATTTAATATTGCAATATGATGTATGACACTCAATCTTATATAGGAAAAAAATATGATTTTAAGAAAGACATTTACTTAACCATTTGATCTGAAGGAAACCATGACTTCTTATTTTAAAAAAGAATCAGTTCTATATTATGCGGGTTTAATACTTCATCATGGCAAGATTTGCATGTTTTCTGTTGTTTATTAGATAGATTATAAACCATTCAATTATTCAGAGACAAAAGAACCACAGATCTGGCAACCCTCGAAGAGTTGTATTTATAGAAATAGGTGCTAATTGACTTCCTTGTTGTAGCTATTCTTTTTTGGATAATTCAAAAGATTAATGTATCTTCATAAGATTCTAGCTCGAATTCTAGGACTGAGTAACATTTCCAGTTTCTAAAAAAGATAACAATTCACAGCAAGGCATCTGGCATGTAACCATGCAAATAAATGGCTGCTAAATGATGAAATTTCAGTGAATCATTCCCTCCAACAAGTTTGGAAAATATGAATTAAATTTAGTTGTAATGTAGTTGAAAACATTAACATGTTCTAAAATGGGAAATAATTTCTGATAGAGAAGTCTGGTAGAAGTCATGCTTCTGCACTGAAAGAAAAATAAGGCAACCTGAATAAGTAGTGTCTCAAGCCTCCATACATTTTAAAATAAAACAATTATTCTCTCAAACCTTATATAACAGAACGCATTAGCTTGCAATTCCATATGAACATACTGAAATCCAGCCATTAGTGCATACAGGTAATCCTCAGTTTACAACCATTCGTTCAGTGAAAGTTGAAATTACAACAGCACTGAAAAGTGATTTATGATCAGTTTTTACACTTACAACCATTGCAGTATCCCCATAGTCACATGATTAAAATTTGGGTGCTTGGCAATTGGCATGTATGTATGACAGTGGCACCATCCCAGGGTCATGTAACCACTATTTGTAACCTTCCCAGTCAGTTTTTTGACAAGCAAAGTCAGAAGTCAGATTCACTTAACAATTGTGGCAAAAATGCCCATAAAACGAAGGAAAAACTCACTTAATAACTGCCTTGTCCATCAACAGAAATTTTGGTTCAGTTGTGTCCATAAGTTGAGGAATACCTGTATTTAGTAGGAGAAGATTCTAGAGCTAGGAATTAAATAAGTAATGATAATAAAAAGCAATTAAAGAAGCACACAAAAGAATTTTTAACCGCATATGCCTATTTTTTGCTTCACAATCTAGAACAATATGTATTAGTAAAAATTGTTATGTAACTAGCTGTTGCTTAGAGGAAGATTTTCTCCTTTTTTCTCTCCTTCATCTTGTGTGCTTCAGTTCTATAGCTTGAAGAGCTCATTTTGACAGATTTACTCTACCTAATTTCTACCACAGTTATTTCTTCAGCCAGGGTTATCTAAGGGCCTTAATAGGAAATGCAGAATAGGCAGAGGAAACAATGTTGGCTAAAGGTTAGAATATTGTTTTGCTCTGCTATCTGTTTTGGAAGAAACATATCCAAAAAGATAATAGCCTGAAGGACTGGTATGATTAATATTGTCTGGTAAATGAAATCTAATTCCTAGAAATACAAAAGCAACAGCAACCATTCCCTAGAGTTGTGCTGAAAAAACCTTGCAATAGTTACAAGCACATTTATTAAAGAAAAAATACCGAGTGTCATGGCCCTTGGATTATACTTTCAGTTGTTTTAAGTTCATCATGATGTGTCTCAAGCACAGAGAGAATCACTAGCTAGTTATTTGTAAGACCTCTGGTATTCTGAGAGGCATCATTATAGGATTTATCCTGTGAGATTTCAAGACTTGGCTATAGACAAGGGAGCTGTCATGAGTCCAGAAAGGAAGGCAAAAGGAGAAGGAAGACAAACAGCTGGCTTACGATAAATTGTTGTGACAATAGCAAATGCAAGGAAGCCAGGGACACCGCTATTCATCTAGCTGTCTCTCTCTATGAGCTCTATGAGAGGTTGCAAAATGACCCAATCTCTGAGAAGACTTCCACAAAAAGTCTTCATTGTCTGCAAGCACTGAGTCCAACCACCAAAACGTCTGTCTGTATGTGATTAACTTAAGGTCACCCATAGGGTTACCCAGGTCACCCTGTTTTTTAAAAATAAAATGAAGTGGAAAAATAAACAGCAAGCAGAGATATGCTTTTCCTTCTCTACATTCTAAAAATCACTGAAAATAATTCTTGCCTTACACCTCTTTGTCCCTAAAGGTCTGTCACTGGTATAAGTGGTGTTGGCACTATATATGGAACCATACTCATAATGCCAGCTAGATATGGAATGTTTGTTTTACATTAAATTTCATTTATGGCATCAGCAACTTACTTTTCTAGATTTAAATATGCAGATCATATAATTACTGTGAGAAATAGACTGCAAGTATATAGCATAATGGGTATGAGTATATTGCTAAATCTATATAAAAATAATCCAAGAGAAACAAGGAGAAAAGGGACTTAAGGACAACCCCCAAAGAGCAAAAGGCCACTCTTCTTTAGCCACAGGACAAAAGCAGACAAGGATCTGTTGAACATGAAGATCAAGAGTTACATTCACTGTTGGCAAAAGCAGCCAACTACTGAGCAGGTTGTAAAACAATTTTATTTTGACCAGGAAAAGGATCATTGGAAGATTGGGTAGATATAGAGTCATAGGAAAAGCCAGAATTCAAATCAGTCAAATAGCTATAATCATGCTCATGCTATCATAAACGAAGCACTCATTATTAGACAATTCTAATTCATGTATGGGGGCAGGGAGTGGAGGAAAGAAAATCAGGTGAGAAGTTAGATTCAAAGCAAAAAAATCATATTTTATCTGTCTGAATATTGTCAATATAATGTTCAGCTTCCAACCCAAAAAGCAGATTTGGAGATATCAGTGAAGTCACCCGATTTTCTACCAACAAATGCTGTCAAAAAGACCAATAGTGCTAATAATCTAGCACATTTCAGAGTTTAATTACTACCTAATTATCACCAATCTGGTCTATTTTAATTTCAACATTGCAAAGTGTCTGACTTGTGGTAACACAAATGGCCTATGGCAAAGACATTGAAAATACCAGAGAGCTGTCCAAAAAAGAGAAAGAGAAAAGGACAAGTCAATCATAGCATGTGCTAATGTCAGCCAAATGTTTAGGGTAGATGATAATACATTTTAAGAGATCTGGGGGATAACCTTGATCAAGAGTTCACAAATCAAAGATATATTTATGACGACAACATTTTCTCACCATGATTTTGCCTCCAATTATTTTGGAATTATTTACGACGATGAACAATGGATGCAGTTGTTGAGTCACGAAAGAAAATCAGTGGATCTGTGTAGATCTGAGCGACAATCAATTTATTAGTGACAAGAAATGTGCTTAAAATTTTGAAGTACAAAATAGCATTATAATAATGAATATAGCAAGGAATCTGTTCAATTGTATGTTCATGCTAAAATTTTACTTAATAGTATTGTCAATTTGATATATGTTTTACATAACATTCACAAATGAATTTCTCATACAATGTAATGGATTAAAGCCACATTCACAGTACTTTTAAATCAACATATGTATTTGAAAGGAGCTTACTCATTGGAAAGGAATGCATTTAGCATATATGTAATTTCACATACTAGTTTGATCTGAAAATGCATGGAGTAAATAGTGCCTTCCCTGTTTAGATATTTATGCAACATGCTTGCATTCAAAAGTAGCACAGGTCTTTTGTATCTTCCATGCTTGAATTATACATGTATGGAGCTTTTGTCAAATATATTTAAAAGCTTGAATCCAACATTGGTACAGGTAGATACTGGAAATAAATCCTGTGTTCAATAGTGGCATTAATAGTGGAAAGGAAAATTAAAATGCCCAAACCAGATTACGGTGACAATTCCCTTGTCTCTGTATCTCTTTTTAAAAAAAACAACTATTGAAAGAGTGAGAGCTTCCTTTTCCAGAGGAAAAAATGGTGGCCTGAGATGGCTTCAAAAATGATGACTGCGTCAGAACGAAATGAAAGTGAGTAGACTGAATGAAGCAAAATATTCTAACTTTGGCTATACAGAAGGATGTTTTTGAACAATGGATTCTAAAGTTAATTTTAATATACTGAATAGAGACAGCATCCTCAATAGAGAGACTACCGGTATGTCTAAAACATGTTATGGAAGAGGAACAAGTTCTACCTGACAAAACTGAGCCTGACTTGAAAGTAGATTTATAAATGATAGGCTACAGGAATGATGTGAAAAATATGTTACGATGAACATACAAAAGCAATCTGTAGATATCTTAATAATTAAAAGGGTAAAAAATCAAGAGAGTGATCTGGATTTATAAAAGAGGCTTGTGAAAAGGGATAAAGAAACAAAAATAAAAAGAAAGTTCTACATTATTTAAATGGAGATTTAAATTAAAGATTAAGTTTGTTACAAATACAAAGAACAAATATAAAGTTGGTTTATTATATCAAGGTTAAAATACCCTGTTTCCCTGAAAATAAGACCTCTCCTGATAATAAGCCCAGTCAGGCTTTTGAGTGCATGTGCTAAAATAAGCCATCCCCTGAAAATAAGCCCTCTCCAAAAGACAGAAGCAGCCATGAGGTGACCATGCTCGCCACCTACTGCACCTCAAAATAATAAGACCTCCCTGAAAATAAGGCCAAGCGCTTATTCCGGGGGTCAGGTCAAAAGAAAATAAGACCCTGTCTTATTTTCGGGGAAACACGGTAGTTCCACGTTTACAGTATCTATTTAGCATTGCCAAAAAGTATGGTTACTGTAAATGAATACAATCCCCCATTTTCCCTGTATGACATTCACATTCACCAGACTTTGTACACTGCCCTGTGTTAGTCTTCCTTTACCTGACGGTGTCCACAAATTAGACTGCAAGTCCTAAATTTCCCAGCCAAGGCAGCCTTTGAATTCTGAAGGGGGGAAAAAAAATGGTCCCTAGCATCTGGTGAGGGACGGCTACCCACTATGCTTTTCATTCTGTAGTTGCCATGTCAACTAAACAAACAGTTCTCGTAACAGAAGAAGAGTAGCAAGAGCTCCTTATTTTAAGCTCTGATTCAAATGCTGCAGTTATCTGAACAGCTAACACATTGCATAAGGCAAAAGAATAGGAACCGGGGGAAACTAAAAATGAAAACAAATCCTTTTTTAGGATCAGTTTCCTTTTCTGTCTTCCTGATGTATCTTCTTTTATAGTAATTCTTTGCTTGTTCTTTTCTCAAAATGCATTTTTGGTTTAGAGACCACGTCCCCTAAATGAAATGAGTTTTTGCTAACTCTTCCTTAATAGGAAGCTATCCATAGGACTTCCATACTGTTATTCATTGTTAGTGAAATATTTTCCACCAATCTTGGAGTTTCCTCTGCGTGTTCATCAATGTGGTGGTACATGTAAATGTGTAATTTTGCTTTTAGAAAATCAAAGCTGTAGCGGAGAACTTTAGTCAGATATTTTTAAAGTCATGAATAAAATGCTTGCCTATTTTCAAACTTCTTCGGTATACATCATTTGTGTGCCTGTGTGTCTGTCCCAAAGGTGCTTTTTCAGGAGGCAACTGGACTTCCTTGTTTTTTTCTTTGAAGATGTTTCGCTTCTTATCCAAGAAGCTTCTTCAGCTCTGACAGGAGCTGAAGGAACTGTGTGCCTAACCACATTTTCTTCCATTGATGTAGTTTGCAGTTCATTTAGGTTCTTTGTCATCCTCCTTGATGCAATTTGTCCCATTTTATTTATTTATTAGCCATTCAAATATAGTGAACATTTTCACCCATGCACTTGCTCTAAGTTTTTCACACTGACTTGCGTTGAAGTTCCTTCCTCCCCTCCTTCTCCCTGTTTAGGTTCATTTCAGAGGTGGGTTGCTGCCGGTTCGGTTCTACAGTACCGTTAGCGGAGATTTGCCTCCACTCGCTGAACCGGCAGCGACGGCCACGCCCCTGAGCCAGTTCTCCAGGAGGAAATCGATCCTCCCGGTAGAAATTGCCTCAAAAAAATCCTCTGCGCATGTGCAAAGCCTCCTGCGCATACGCATAGGGTTATTTTCAAGGCAATACCCGGATGCGATAGGGTGTGTGTGTGTGTGCAAGTGACTGCGCGCGCACAAAACACGCACTTCCGTCGCAACCAGAACCGGTAGGAAAGGTAAGTATGACCCACCCCTGGTTCATTTCTTCTCCTTCCAGCAGGTTGGCTTAAGAAGAAGTTTTAAAGACAGGGTAGGAGAGGTGATGAATTCTGGGAGACATTGATCCTTTTTCTACAATTTTGCCCTTTTGGTTTTTCGAAACGGATTACTTGCTTAGTGTCTGGGTGTTGGTGAAGCAGAATTGGAAAGGGACGGACTTTACATAAATCATTTATACTGAACACTTGGTATGCCGGCTACATAAATCAACAACAGTATCTATTACCATTCTCTCTCCCACCCACCCCTCCTTACCAGTATTATCTTGATGCGGCTGGTCCCAACATTTGGGCATGCTGAACCCTGCCTTCAGAAGGCTAGCCCTTGGTAATTAATTATGCCGGGCACATAGAGCTTGGCCCTTGCTACGGGGAATAATTGCTCCCAGCCAACAGACAGGGTTTTAACTTCAGTGGCAATAATAAATAGAAAGTCTCAGGTGATGCCACTATTTTAAAGTAATTAATCATCTCCACTCTTCCTTCTCTCCCTCCCCCCCCCCAAGCGCTCCCTTCCATGTTGATTCCCTCT
>JANHFT010006907.1:41107-52433 GCA_032467955.1 Pseudoxenodon macrops | reverse complement strand
CCTGCACCTCAAAAATAATAAGACCTCCCTGAAAATAAGGCCAAGCGCTTATTCCGGGGGTCAAAAGAAAATAAGACCCTGTCTTATTTTCGAGGAAACACGGCAGATACATTATTATCTTTGTTAATGTCAGGATACAAAAGCCAAGCAAGACCTATGTCAGGTCCAAAATCACAGAAAGATATCTAAGCAGTTTCCTTTATTGTTTTTGACACTTAGAAATTTCACCAAACTAAAGCGCACCTTGCACTATTAAACATGTTCTCAGAGAAGAGTTGTTTTAATTTTCTTTCACCCATGCAAATTTATCTCAACTTTGTTGTCTTTTGTTCCTCTAGAATCCATTCCCAGCCTGTCCCTTATAGCTTTAAACCTCTATCTCTTTTTCCATTTCATCCAAAGATTTTGATTATTTTGGCACCACAGGCATTTTCACACCACATACCAGTACACAAACCAAAATTGCACTGCCAAAAGAACAAAAACAGTATGGAGTGATGGGTTTTTTTTTCTTTTGGGAGAGCAACTTTGGTTTGGGCTATCTGATGCATACAATATGTTAAACATCCCCTTCCCATTTCAACAAAAAAGTTTCCTCCTCTTCTTTCCCTCTTTCCCCACACTTGCACATTCATTTTTTTCTAACACTTATCTAATGGAGAAGGTTGGAGACCTTGAAAGCTTTTTCCAATCTTTGTGTAATATTTGGCTGATCCTGATGGTGGATTTTAGATTGTATTTTTGAAGTTATTGAGAAATTTTGAAGGTAAATCATGGATGATTATAATTGTCAAAGTAAACATATAATTGTTGGCAAGGTATTTATAGAGAGTATTAAAACATACACTTGCCAAGAATGCTGTATTCAGAGTGGTGCCTCGAAAAGTTAACAGATACTGGATGATTTACATATTGTTCTCACTATTTCTTCAAGGAAAAATAGTAAATCACTCTTCATTGTTTAATTGGAATTCATAGTAATAATAATTGTGTTTGGTGATTAAATACATTATAGAACATTTTCATCTAAAACAAATTAATTGTCAATGATAATGAATATTTAGATTTCTGCAAAGCTATTAATAACAAGATTAATTTAATAATTCATTTTGCAACTCTACATGATTTTCTGCATGCATTGTTGTTACTTATTTGATACTCTCAAGAATTTATTTCCATCCTAGAAAAGCAAAAAGAGAAAACACAGTTGGAGCACAATATTTTAAACCTAGGAAAATACAATGGTAGCCACAGATAATTTGAAATAGAATACATAGTATATAGTATTATATGTAATACACATTTTCTATGTTGAATTATGTAGAACCAGGGGTGTCTACAGGGCATGGTAAAAAAAGTAAACATTTTCCCCAGCATCATGACCATACTTTTCAGTGATTTATTTTCCTTAAAAAAACATAGTTGAATATACTTAATTATTTATTCAATTTGCATGGCTGTCCTTCTCAACAAATGACTCTGGGCAGAAAACAAAATGGAAATAAATGAAAATAACTGCAACAATACAAACATAAAAAAATGTAAGAGAGGGCCTGAAACCCCACCCTTGAAAGCACTTCATTTAAAAAGGAACCTATTCTTTTCAATTGCTTTTCAGTGTGCAGAGAAATTCAGAACAGGAAGCTGTCAGGAGCTTAGTTAAATCAAATCAAGATCTACACATTTGATAAGCAATGCTGAAAGCAGACCCTACAGAGAAACAATAGGTAGATGCCCAGAACATGTTAGAACAGCACCTAGAAGCTTGTTGCACCTTGCGCTGAGGTGGAAGTAAATTAGGTGGTATAGGTCATGCTAAGAACACCCAAACAACATGACTTGTACATGTGGTATTCCACGCGCTGAATGGTATTACTTATACATGTGCTATATTGATAAGAAATTTGTAACCAATCATATTACTGTTTATAATTTCCTGTATCCTGAGGTATAAAAATAGAATACCAGTCCTTCTTTCTTGCTTTTTTGGCTTTTGTTGAGTCCTCCTGGAGACGCCATTAGGCGTGATGTCATCAGTTACCAGGCGCTCCATTGGTTGGGGCGAAGCCGCCTGCTGGCGGGAGAGTGAAAGTGTTCCTATTGGCTGGCCATCTGACAGCTCTGGTATAAATAGCTGTCAGACAGTCCTAGCGCTGTTCAGGTTCTGGAGTAGTTGGTTATGTTAATAAAATCTGTTGAACTTTTAGCTCATCTCGCCTAAGTCATTCCGAGTCTCAGTTGTGAGAACAAAACAGCTTTGTTATTACTAAATTCAACAGAGGAAATCTTCTTTATCAGACATAAAGTGATAAATGTCCTCTTTCCTTGACCTTGTGCTATTGATTGGTCTTTGTGCTGGGTAGATGAACAACAGATTGGCTTTTGGCCATCATAGCCACACACAAATTTTTTTTTTTTCTATATTCACTAATATAACCAAGAAATGGGTCTGGCCACAGAATTAGGTTTTTGGAGCCCAAGAAAGGTCACCAGGGACAGATATTTTCTGATTTCTAAAGAAAATGTGCCCCATAAGATGGTGCTATGGCATAATTCCAGCCCATCAACTGGCATTCCTTAGCTTGGCAGGACCTAAATCACACCCATCTTGCCTGATCAGACTTGGATACAACAATCAATCCATGTTGGGGCAGGTCTGGAAGGGGGGGGGAAGAGGCAGGATAACTATATTAAATAGCAATGTTAAAACTATGACTATGTGAAAAGCATCCTTTGATTTAAAAACACACACACTATTTTAGTTTGATAGAAACAGCATTCAGAAAACGAGGAAGGAAAACAAATACCACTTTCACAGGGAAGAAATCATTTGAAAAATTACAAAGCAAATCTCAACGCTGCATTAGTGCTTCCCAAGCCTACATCCCTGAATCATTACATTGGCTTTTCATTCAGTCCTGCTTTATGTTATCCCCATAATGTAAATCATTATGGGGATAACATAGCTGACCAGCTGCGCATTGTAACTTCAGTTGGCAACTTCTTTGTTAATGCAGCCTCAGAAAAACAAACAAAGCAGGTACATTGATTCTCTGGTGGGTAGTGTTCAACTTTACAGATCATAAATTGAAACAGACTTATTTAAGTCCCTGAAAGCTCCATACTTTTTCAGACAAGTAAACAGCATGGCAGCCATTACTCCCTGTATTCCATCATTTTTAATTAAGGACTATTAAACTATTTTTGATAGATAGTTTTACATTATTTTTATTGTTTAAATTAAAAATTTATCATTGATTTGTAGTCACAGGTGAAATTGAGAAATATTATTTGTAAGTAAGGACCCTTAGGATCCAATGATAAATCAACTAAATGTAGTTCTACTTCAATTTGAAAAAATACCCATTAATGAATAAACCCTGGATGTGCTTGTATCATAATATCCATTTTTAATTACCTGAATTTTTCTTGCAATGTAACAGCACCTTGTGAAACTAAGGAGAAGTAAGAGAAGCCATACTAAATAAATGCAAAGATTCTATCTTGGCAGACTGGAATATCAATACTCCATAACAATTATTTCTAACAGAAACGTCTAAAGAATATTCTTAAAGGATCAGAAATGGCAACAATTAAATCTTGCATTTTGACATACCGGTAGTTAAAAAGTCAATTTGGGAATCCATATTGTATTAATAAAAATAGGACATAATAATTAATGAATACATGCTAGTTGATCATTTGTTCCACATGACATTGATCAACTAATTTCATTTTTTACATTTTGTGTGAAATGTACTTGGAAGAGCCAAAATGTTATGTTAACAAACCACAGACCTACTCAGTCTCCAGGTATGGGGAATACTATGAGTAATGTGAAGCTGTCTTGCAACTATGGTGTGTCTTCTTAGGATGAGCCTCAGAGGTTCATTAGTTCAAACTAACATCAAGAAGAAGTCTTTATATTTAAAAATTGCAAGAACCAGAAACGATTCCAGAAAGAATTCCTCACAATCTGAGAACATCCATTCAAAGATTTGCCACTATATGGCTATTAGCATTGGGAAGGTGTATTGGCCAACTTTAATTCTACACGAATCAAGGTGCCCTGATGTTGGTAAAGTTGTAGATAACTCATCAGCTCCAATTCTATAAAACATGGCGGCCAAACTACTAGTGACATTGCCATCAGTGTAGAATTATATTTAAATTATAGCAGTGCTGTTGGTAAGCTTTTGTACACAATTCAAAGTGGTGCTTATGCTTCATGAAACACCCGGCCCCAGCTGAATCTGCTTATCTGATCCAGTCATCCAGACTAAAGTTCTTTCCTCTTCATGAAGTGCATGAGGTACTGGATCCTGTTACCAACCCTCAAAATATAGGCATTCCCTTCTTTGATGATGTTTCCAAAACAACTCAAAGATTTCAATGAGCCTTTTGCTATACGAATTCCTCTCTCAAATGATTTTGCATATTTATAGACACTATGCTTAGGGAAAGCAAACATGAGGCTAATGTATTCCAAAAGTGATAATACAAATGGCATCAAATTTAAGATTTGAGAAATATCCAATCAAAACATAATAAAGTCAAGGGAGAAACCCCCCCCCCTACCTTGCAGTACCTCATGCACAAATCAACTGAAATGAATGGGAAAGATTGCATTTAACAATTGATATTCTATACTGTTTCCAAGCATTTATCTTTATGCACATATTCTCACTACTTTTCCTATAAATTCTGGGTCTGTCCCAGTCTGCCTTAATGATTCTTATTCTTTTTTTTTAATCCAAAAACAAATTGATTTTTTAAAATTGATATTCTTGCAAAATATTACATTCTATAGCAAAGGCAATTTAAGCCTGTTTTTAAGTTATGTGCTTAACTAGATTTTATGAAACACCTGGGATTCATTTTAAAGAGAACTAAAATAATTTTTAAAAGTGTAGTCATGTTAGCCCATTGCAAGAATACCCCCAACTTTGTATCAACTTAAAAAAAATAACTGTGCCATAATAAACATGTTAGTCTCCAACATCCTACAAGATTATTTATTTAAATAAATTAGTTTTGTTAATTTGTCTTATTAGTTTATTTCTGAATGTATAACTTATCAGTCCAAATTGTTTTTTGAAAAAAAGAACCTATTTGATAATAAATCCCTCTATCCTCGTTTATTCATTGAACTTTGTTACAACTTTCTTTATGTTTATATTTAGCAAAATCAGATTTAAATAGAATCCTCTTGCTGCAAATTCACATCTGGCCATTCAGGGTATGGGCAAATGCTCTTGATAAAATATATCTTGCATTACTCTCACAGTATACTTTTTTTTTATTACAAAGGATTTTAAACACCTTTCACACTGAGGGTTATAGTTCAGTCTTAATTACCTTTCCAAGTAGTGTTATATGTAGCTGTGAGAAGGCAGGAGGAGAGAGCAAAAGGAGAGAATTTTATCTCATCTTTCTACAACAAGTTTAGACATTATGTCTTGCACACAGCCTCCATAATTGCCACACTGTCTATATGGGCAATTGATCATTTTTAATGTATTGATGTGACAGTGCTGTTAAGTACAATGAGAGTTTTAACACCCGAAGAGCAGTTGGTAATTATAAGGAAAGGGTCGTTCTTTCACTTATTCTGTTATAATGGTTTCACTAAGGCATTTCTCACAGAAAAACAGCATGTCTTAAATGTCCCTCAGTAGATTGTACTCAGATAGCGTGTCACATTCTTGATTGTTATTCTGAGGATGTATTACCTGGGTGGGGTGGTCAGTTTTAGTAAAATTCCCTCTAGATGGTCTCTAGGAATCCATGGAAACATAAGGATGTTAACATAATTTTTCCCCCTTGAAAGAAATAAGGACCACCTTTTTAGAGCATACCATTTTGAGGTCTTGAATTCCAAAAGACATGTAAATGAAATGGATATTCAAAGATACTGGGTAGCAATATATAAGGATAACAGCATTATGAATAGTAGATAATGAATGCAATGATCGATTTGCACTTTCTATGTTAGGTGTCCCAAAAACAGAGCTGCAATAGGTGGTAATCACGTATGGCAACATTCCAATTACGGAACACTTTTGGCTGCTACATAAGGATATATTGATATTTTAGGGAGATGAATAGCCAGAGATTGAAAAGCAACAAATGACCCATTAGGCTTATTGAATGCCTCTTACATACATACTGTATGTATGTCTGATAAGACATATAAGAATCCAACTGCTTTTTGGATTCAATAGATCAATTACTAATTTCTTAAGATTTTTGTAGGTCAGATTAGTTACTGAGGTGAAGTATGATCCCAAAGCCAGTTCAACTCACTTACATGGTTTAATTGGATGCAAAATAGGTATTGAATTTTTGAATGGATATAAAGAAGGGGGCAATAAAGAATTTGGCATGTGACATGCCAAATGTGATCCTACTTGCATCTTTACTTCCATCTTTAGTAGTTTCTCTAGCAATAATTTGTGCCTAAGGGCCTTCTAAATTACATATTTTTAGAAGACCCTTGCAAATTGAAAATAGAGAGGCAAGATGAAATCCTGATGTTGTCTAACATAACTAATGTCATCCTGATGTTTATTAATTTGGAGTGGTAGTTACTCTTATTCATTGCTGCTGAGGAAGCAGGGAATTGTAATGTAATTATAGTTGAGATTAATAAAGCATTGGGCTGTGACTGAAAGTGTATATTACACTTAAATTACTTTCACTTGCGGCATTTCTCTATTTTACCACTAAAACTAGCTGTGATGCAAGCATATAAAATCTAAAGTGTTAGTCTGGAATGTAAGAGCTAAACATTGAAGAGTTTTCTGATCTCTACGTCTCTCTTCCACCCACAAAACAACAGGGAACAGTATAGTGATGGCAAAATGCAGGGCAAGGGGATCTATGACTCTCTCCAACACTTATGCAGCATGAAGGGGGAAAAAACAAACTCATTCAAAATATTACTAAGGGAAATCATAACTACGCAGATGAGAGGCAGGAGATGTTGATTACTGAAATGACATTGTACACTCACCCAAGTGGGCTATGGCCCTGTAGGGAAAGGTTGTTTTTGAATTGTTGCTGTGCCCTGACACAAATGATAAACACGTAGTTTCAAGGGCAAAGAACGTTTGACCATTTTAAAGACAGAGTAGTAGCCATTAAAAAAAATCTGCAATGAGCAATTCTGGTCTTTTAATGTAGGTGCTACTGGTGTATATAGCTGATGGCTTTCTTTAGTTGAGGCATGAATATCCTGCTGAAGCTTTACAAGAAGCTAAATCTCTGTAAGTGTTCAGACTGGATTCTTGAGGTTTTTTTTTAACTGGCAAATGCTTCTAAAGAATATGAAGATCCTTGGAAAAGTCTTCCTTTGTTGTTTTCATTCAGGCCAGTAAGAAACACTGTGACAACTATTGCACAAACCCCTGAAAAATAGATTCTCCCAGTAGAAATGGGAGAACTTTTTGGAACACTAGTCTACTCTAGACCTTATTCATGTGGTGGAGATACTACTTTGCGGCTGGGAGAACATTCATTACTGGTCATTTACAGTTTTATGCTCCAAGGCCTCAGTAAAGAAATAGAAGCTCTTAAACTTATGCAATAGAACTGTGATGGATTCTATCTATGAAGCGGGGAGATGGTGTGATAGACTACAGCAAAGTGGCACTCCGAGAAAGGAGGGACACATTTTAAAGAGAGGCAAGAGGCAATGCAGCCTGCAACTGGATTGGAGACAAAGGAAAGGATTTATGATATCCATTTCCTACAATCTCCCAGGGTATTTCTATCAACAATATTCTTATGATATACGTAATCTGGAAAACCCATACTGGACAAGAATGGGTTTTCCCAACAAGGCGCTGCTTGCCTTGATTCTGTTAGCGAGCATTTAAATCGGAATGTATGCTCTGCTGCCTACAGAAATATTTATAATGTCCTGTATTTTTCTTATTTTGATGGCACTACATGCCAGTCCAAAAATACAACTGGGAATATTTTTTGAATGGGAAGTTTTTAAGGGGATATTGTTGCTGATCCTAATAATATAGATTAGGAATCTAGCCATCAAAGCAGTATTATCATAGCAGTATTAGCTATGATTAAGGTAGTAATCTTTGTTACTTCCCAAAGTGTCTTTATTTTGAATTTTCCAATAAATTTTATGAGAAAGAATCCAGATTGAGAAATTAAACATTCATTCCAATAATACATGAAACGTTTATGTATACTGGTAGAAATGCAGAGTGTCTTCAGATCTGGTTAAATTGCAGTAGTCACCAGCCCTCCATAGCCATAGTTAAGAGATACTGTACATGTAGTGTAGCAATATATAGGTTCTGCATTCTTAAAAGTTTTTAAAGGAATAAATCTTTAATTTATTTTTGTGAGAGAAGTATGTGAGGTCCAGCAGCCGCTGCTTTGGTGAGTTTATTCATTTAAGAATATAATATAGATAAGTCTTCACACAATCCCTGAAATTAAGATTATAGCAATAAAACATGTTTGTACAAGAATAGGGATGTGACAGATACAAAAACATTTATGAATTGCAATTAGGAGATGGACTTATATCAGCTTCTGGATCTAAACTTATTTGTACAACTTTATACAAGAAATTGATTCCAAAATCTTAAAATGAATTAATATACAATCAGAACAGTCACAGTGGTATTTTTTCCTCACAATTTAAACATCACATGCTACCCATGCTATTTTTTACTTATCAAGGAAATACAGAAAAAGATTCCAGTAGAACTTGTAAATTAATGTACATACCATTTTACTTAAAATAATTTGTTATCTTATTTAGCTTTATTTATGCACATGACAAGTTTATAAAAAGAAACAAAGGCAAGAAGACAGGATGTGTCAGTGAGACACGTGCCTTCCTTATGCACCTCAT
This sequence comes from Pseudoxenodon macrops, assembly GCA_032467955.1. Classification (NCBI taxonomy): domain Eukaryota; kingdom Metazoa; phylum Chordata; class Lepidosauria; order Squamata; family Pseudoxenodontidae; genus Pseudoxenodon; species Pseudoxenodon macrops. The sequence goes on along the minus strand of JANHFT010006907.1, from coordinate 43,543 downwards.
GTGGTAATGACAATATGTTTACTCTCTTTTTAGAGTATATGTTCAAGTGTTCATGTGGTCATTGCATGAATACTATTAAATTAGTTAAGATATCTAGAGTTAATTTGATCTCTTTTGCAATGGAAAGCATATTTCAGATTACAGATAGGTACTTCCACTGAATGCGTTCCTAGTTAAAGTACAGTTCCTGCATATAAAGCATAGGAAATTTATGAGACAAAAAAATAATATTTTTTCCTGTCAGTTTTGTGGTAATCTTGCATTGAAGCTTTGCTGAATAATGTTTGGAAATCTGTATAGCAGTTACACAGAAGATATAATATAATATAATATAATAGAATAGAATAGAATAGAATAGAATAGAATTCTTTATTGGCCAAGTGTGATTGGGCACACAAGGAATTTGTCTTTGGTGCATGTGCTCTCAATGTACAAAGACAAGATACAAATAGCATAACTATCCAAGCCATAAAGAAATTAATGTACGGTATGTACTTAGGAAGCCTCAGTTAGCCTACATGGGAAATTTGCCATGATCCAGCTGTGTTTCTATAATTCACTGAAACACAAAGTATCTGAATACATGTTACTGTAGTGTTATGCACTGGGTTATCAAACTGGCTTTAATTATGTATAAGCACGTTTAGCAAATATATTCCATGATTCAGTACTATGTATGTTTTATTTATTTATTTTATTTTATTTATTTTGTCAAGCATGTATTAGATAATTTATATAAGTATAAACATAATTTGAATACATGAAATGAATAGAAATGAAAGGGAACATTAGGATAGGGACAGTAGGCACGCTGGTGTGCTTATGCTGAATTATAAATTGTCCTGAAAACATTTCCAGAGATGGACAATTGCAAGCCCTTATTCCTTTTTTCTTTTGGAATATTATTTCATTTTACATCAGTCTTGCATCATTTCAAAAATATATTCTGTTTAATAGGGACACCTAAAAAAACCCACTTTTTCTCATTAACTGCTGTTTGAAACGATGAAGCTGCCATATACAGTCCTTAAGTCCAAAAGTAACTATGTGGCTCTTACTAAACAACAATAGGCTGCATTTAAGTTTTGCTTAGCAAACTGTATGAACCCTGCCAGTAATAGCTTTTATTTATTTATTTTTACTTGAATGAACATCCTTCTTTTGATTTATATAAATGCTCACCTAAGAGGACTTGTAGATCATGGCTTGTGAGTTAGTATTAAACATGCCTCAAACAATATGTAAAATAATCCTTCCTAAAATATGCCTTCTAATGTTGTGCTCTTGCATCAATGAGAGATAAAAAATGAAGATAAGGGTTTGGTGGTGACCAGCTAGAACTAAAGTCAGGCTTACTCAATCTCTTCCTGCACATAACCTTTAGCCAAGTGCATTCAATTTGGATAAGATTGAGTTATACATTAGCCTCTTTCTCACTGAATAACGTAGAGAAGCGCTAAACATGGAGCTGAACATTTGCCTATCCTCTCAACAGATCTTCATGTGGACATCTTTCAAGGCAATTCTAATGACTCAGTGGCTAAAACGCTCAGCTTGTCGATCAGAAAGGTCGGCAGTTCGGTGGTTCGAATCCCTAGCATCACATAACAGAGTGAGCTCCCGTTACTTGTCCCAGCTTCTGCCAACCTAGTAGTTCGAAAGCACGTAAAAATACAAGTAGAAAAATTAAGACCACTTTGGTGGGAAGGTTCCGTGTGTCTTCGGCATTTAGTCATGCCAGCCACATGACCATGGAGATGTCTTCCGACAGTGCTGGCTGTTTGGCTTTGAAACGGAGATGAGCACTGCCCCCTAGAGTCGAGAACAACTAGCACATGAGGGGAAACTTTACCTTTAATTAAGTTTACAATTATTATCTGGAATTAGGTGCCACCAAACTCCATCTTTGTAGAGCAGTGGTTTAGAAACAATGGGAAGAAGTGATTTAGCGCTCCCTGGTGACTCTTTAAAGCAGCTTCCTTTTTCCCCCCACACTAGCCTCAGAAAATATCTAGCTGCTTTAAGAAGCCAGTTCATAAAAGTGGGACTATAATAGATGGGCTGCAAAAAATTCTGGATGACACTAAATAGCAGCAAAGAGTCGGCCATCCAGAGCTTTGCAGCCTAGATACGGTATATCCAATGAAGAACTTCAATACCAAAAGAATGATGTCTAAAATCTTATTTTATATAAAATTTATTGGCTTAATCATCGCAGCATTTAACCCTGAGGTGATGATCTCTTTTCTGAGGAAGCTAAAAGAATAAAAAATAAAACCCTGAAACAGATTGACCATATATCATTCTTTATGTAGGATAATCCTCACTTTGTAGCAGGGGTGAAATCTAAAAAATTTCCGGGCGTGGCTATGCAAAAGCAGCTGTACTGACTCACACACAATACAAAAGCACACAAAATGGCACCAGCAACAGATT
>JANHFT010006907.1:0-11358 GCA_032467955.1 Pseudoxenodon macrops | reverse complement strand
CGCCTCGCATGACCTCAGAAATGGCTCCACGTGCCATCTGTGGCACGCATGCCATAGGTTCGCCATCACGGGTATAGATCATGCAACCTAGTCTTCAAATACCTTCAAGCAATGTATCACAAGAATAACTGATCCTTCTTCTTTTTAGTCAAGAAAGGATTTTGTTTCCTCATTTGTTTTGACGTCTGGTGAATTTTATTCCTTGCAACTTTGTGGGCACTTTTATTAAAACATTTTGGAAATAATATGAATTTCTTTCTTTTTAGGGCTGCCAGGGAATGAATAGCCCAAAGTCCCCCAGCTGGCTTCCAAGCCTAAAGCAGGACTAGAACTAGAATAGAACTCAGATTTTCGCATTCCTAACTTAGTGTTCTATCCTCTAGATTTGAAAAAATACTCCAACTATAGAAGAGATTATTTCCTAGGGCTTTGTTATTTCCAAGGAGTGTCCTAGAGGGAGATTAAAACAAAGATTTTACACAGATGCTTAACATAGATATTAAATAACATAAGTAAAAGTATCATGCTTTGAGGAAACCACATTTTCTCAAGTGCCTAATTGCTGCCTTCCACCATAACCGGTAATGAGAACCAGCCATTTTAGGAATGAATACAACTTCGGTAGAATTATGCCCACAAATCTAGAAGTTTGTAGATGTTTCTAAAGGAAACATTGGCCAGCTGTATCAAATAACACCAAGAGATCTAACAGATTGGGGTGGAAGGTGGGGGCTCAGTCCCTCAACTGATATCTGATAAAGGTCATATGTCAGAGAACCAATGTTCTAACTTTCCTCAGTCAGGTAATCTGTTTTCCCCAAGTTCACTTGTAGTTAATTCATTATCTCTCCTCAACAACTTCCTTAAAAAGAAAGGCTGAAATTGAACAAAACTTATCAAACAGCAAACCCATGTCTGGCTTCTTTTGTAGAAAGACTATTATTACATCTTTCCAAGCAATCAGCATTACTTACTCTTCAAGGTATCTTCTATACTCATAGATATCCTATAGATAGATATGCCATGCACATTCTTATCTATCACCATCTCTCTGATTTGTCTTTACCTATTGTCTTTCATTGTATCATTTTGGTTCTTAACTTTTTATTCTAATGTTAATTGTTTTTAGCCTTTTAAAACTTTTTATTATATTTTAAACCACCCAGAATTGCTGTATTAGTGAGATGGGCAGCATAGAAGTTTTAAAAATCAATCAATGTATGTTAAACTAAATAATTCCAGTTGTTCCAATTCTTTTTAAGGGAATGCCAATCAGCTGCTCCCCTTTTGTACCTTTTCTAATAGTGCAATACTTTCACTCTTGTGAAAGCATGACGATCAGAATTGCAACACTTCAAATGTGTGCAGGATATTTCTATACAGACATTTTTATACCAGAATGTTTCCATTGTTGTTGCCTCTTTTGCTGTATTTTCATTGAGCTGTCTATGTGACTCCAAGATCCTGGTCAGTCACTATTAATTTAGATTTCATTAATGTTTGAGTCAAGTTTGGATTCTTTGTGCAACAATTATATATTATTCTACATTAAGCTATATTTGCCATTTTAACAACCATTCACCCAGTTTGGAGAGAAGCTTTTGAAGTTATTCACTGTGCTTTTTTGTTTAATTATCATGAATACTATCAGCTGCTGTATGGCAATTTTATTACAGGAATCTAATCTGATCACTTATATTTGTTAATTTATATATAATTTATATATAAATTAACAGACACCGGTCTCTAAGGGACCCCTCCACACACATCTTGCCCATGTTAGGATTTATTTCTACTGTCTGGATTTTTTAATCAACTTCTAATCCATAAAACTACCTGTCGTCATAACTCAGACAGGCTAAATTGTTTAGGAGCCTTTAGTAAGGGACTTTGAAAAAGATTTTTGACATTCAAGTATACACTATCTTCTGAATTACCCTTGTCCTCATATTTGTTGATACATACCCTAAAAATGAAAATCTAAAAGATTAGCAACAAACTTTGACATTTTCAGAAACTATATTGGTTTCTTTTCAGCAACGTTCATTCTTCTATGGTTTGATTATTTTCTGTTTAATAATTCTTTTCAATAATTTTCTATAATGAACAGGTTTCGTTATTTCTAACATGTTTAGCATACATTTCTTAGAGACTTTTTTGGGAAGTTAAGCTGAAGATAGTATTTGAGTGATGTAACACTTCTGAATCATTAATTTTGTGAATGATTTTAATTGCATACTTCACTTAGGCTTTAATTATACTAGGCAGGAAAAGTTATCAACTTGCTCTCCTGAAACTTCTCATTATGAAAATAAGCAACTTCTAAAACCGACACAAAGTCAAGTACTGCAATATCATGCTATTACTGCAGTGAACCTTTTATTCTGCAAAGCAATTTTAATTTAAAAGATTGATTACTCATCTCTGTGTATTATCAAGGTATTAATCAAGATACAAATCACAATTACAGTGAAAATAATTAATGAAGTTTTAGTATAGATATTTAAATTCTTAAGGAGTCATAAATATTTTGAAATCAATTGCATAAATCATGTTCACAATTTTTTGTGAAAATCAAATAATAGGTTCATTTGTATGTATATTCATCAATTCTACAGAAAAAAACACCTTAGAACTATATAGTTTTACTTGATTTTACTTGGATTTTAATGATTGATATTATTTGACTTGGAACATATTGAGAATTGATGGCTCTACCACAGTGGAAGTAATTTGTTTTAAATATAAATCTGATTTTTACCAAGACATCTTAATTTTTATGTTCTTCTTAGACATTATGTTTTATTATTTTAAACTGCTTTGAATCCATGGTTGATTTGCCATGTTATAAATATGATTAATAGATTAAAATAATATATATATCTAGAAAATGATATATTCCGTAAATTAATTTTCCCCCAAGAATGTTTTGTTATATTACCTATGTATACATTATATGTATACTATCCTACAGTGACACTGTGAAAACACTGGAATTGTCGCTATAAAAATTAATGTTTATGTGTGCAATTTGTCTTAATTTTGATTGCTTTACAGTAAAAGAAAAATACGGTACTATACCTGGCAGATTCAGAGTAGCTAAGAACTAATTGAATTATACAAAATTGAGTTACGTGGGCTACATTAATGGACATTCGAAAATGTTTATTAGAATAAGGACTGGCAGAATGTGTGCCTTTTCGGTTAATCTACATGTATATCATGAATATCCTTGTCAAAGAAAAAAGACAACTAAGGCCCATAAATCTTCAACTCTAAACAATTGTACAATTTAATGAGCATGGCAATTCAAATTAATTCTGCAGTATATTTAGCAGGTTTGAGAATGGTGTTTAAAGTTCATCCCTTTAAATTATTTAATTTAATTATAATTTTAAATTGCCTGTTAGTTAAAACAGTATCTGCCAAGGGTAGATTTAAGAACTTCACAAGAAAAATAAAAGTATAATAGAGGTTAAGCTTGGAAAAGTCAGAAAATACCCTAATAACTTCCAAAGGACAATCATACAGATGCATCATGAGCCTCCTGAGAGAGACAATTCTTCTGGAAGACCTTCACAAACTGTGGTTGTTTTGGTCCTCCTTGTGGACAACCAGGTTCCATTACTACAATTATACTGTTTCTTATGGTCAAACTTATTTTTTTTCCTTGAAAAGTCAGTGTAAACTCCTTCTCTCCTCCCCCAACTATAAATCCATCTGATTCAATGCTGGTCTGTGACTGTAATAAAAATTGATTGAATTCCATCTGATTGTCAGTTTAGGCTAAACTAGATGGATCTTTGTTTTAACTGTCCTCAGTGTTTCCTTTGATCAATATAACATTGAACAAAGAGTATGTATGTATGTATGTACGTACGTACACTCAAATATATTTCTTTCAAATATCTGAATTGCAATACCACACTATGTTGAAAAAGTTCTCTTTTTTATATTTAAGGCATCAGAACTTTTGTTGAAAGGATAAATAAAATAGGCCCTGGACACTTTCTCCATGCTCCACTTTCCCACTATGAATTTTAAGTGGCCAGGTTTGTAATAAACCATTGAGGCAACCGCTTCATGGGTTATATTTAACCATACAGTATAAATAACTTGATTCATAGCTTTCTCAGTAAATTTTTACAATTAGAAATACAGACAGAATAAAGAAAACAACATGCTACCATTGTTTTTCAGCAAAAGCTGTTGATCTAAAAGCCATGCTAGAGAAGAATGAAAGGAAATAACACAGAAGGGTGGTATTTAGTAATTTACAGATGGTCTTACTCTAGTTGTCTGAAACCATGGTGACTAGGTAATGGGAGTGAAATTCCAAATGCTTAAAGCCTTCCCAGATGGTCCTGCAAACACTCCAGAGAATACAATTTAATAATCATGATACAGCATGTGTGACACTTTTGAAATTTGTCATTCAGCACCAGCCCTGCACATCATTCCCCTGTGTGTAATTTAAGAACATATACTGTATCAGAGCTCAGAACAAAAAAGAGATTATAATTGGATTCTCAACACATCAAGTATAAAGGGTGGAAAGTTAATCAATTTAAAAAGATAATTTTAGCAGATTTGGCTCCTCTAACACTCTGATTATTACCAAGACATAATTTGGGAGAGTTGCTAATTATTATCATTATAAATCTTTCTTTTTAGTGAAGATTGGTTTTAAAACATAGTTTTTCCAATGATGTGTATTTTAACTAACTCCAAATTTTAAGATATGTGACTTAATTAAAATATTGTGCCCAATGATGATAGCAGAAATGTACTGGTCAAACTGGTTTTGTTTCTTCCCTGCAATTCTGCTATGAGACTATCAGTCTGCTATGGAAAATTTGAGGAATCTTGCAAAGCAGATATAAGGAATGCAGAGAAGTGCAAGAGGAGAGGAATCAAAAGCCCCTTGTGTAATATATACCATTCTTGTTTTATTAACCATGAAATAAAAGGATAAATATTGTTTCAGATTCTTGCTATCTTAATAAATTATCTATTTCCTTATTGTTTAACATTTTGCTTACTAATGCTCTTCCTTTTACACTTTTAATAATATTCCCATTATTACAGGAAGTCTGTTGGGCATCATATTAAATGTTTGTGTGGCTTTTTCTTAAAATATTGATATCACTAGTTTCTCCAAGCACATTAGAGAAAGAAAATGAAAACATGTATTTAAGGCCACTCTCTCTTTTTTAATGAGAATAAGTGGAATAATTGGATTGTAGGAGTGCCAAACAAAGGAGGCTACACTGGTCATTTCCTCCCAGGTTATATGCAAGCAAAGAAAGAAAATGGAAGAGAGATTTGGGAATGGCAGCTGGAGAGGTAGGCCTGAATGAGATCCAGAATCCAGACCTGGATACTCTTTCCCTGTAAATTAGGTATGTTTTTGACTGCAAAGATATATAATATAGACATATATGATATAGCCATGATATAGACATGCAAAGATATATGATATAGACATATATATGATATAGACATTATATACTGTATATGTATAAATAAATGAAAAGTATCAAATACTATTTTAAAATATTTTTGAAGTCTGTTCCTTGGTTTCAGTGTTAATCCAAATTCTATTTTAAATTGTATAAACTCCCTCCCCTGCCTTCAGTTACCCAATCTTAGAGATTTAAATAATTTCTAAACTGGAAAAGCATAACAAATGTGTTTCACAACAAGAAGATGTTGCATTAAGACAGAAAGTGTAATCTTTTGCTCAACAGGAATAAATTCTGTTTTCCCTCACTTCAGTCCATTTTCCCTATGTTGTAATGCATACAATGGAGAATGTAAAATTAATGAAGCCATTAATTTTAATTTATTGAAAACATTTTAATCCTAGTTTGTTTCAACATACTATAGTTAACGCTAGCTTCATTTTTTAGTTTGTAAGACATTCTGCAATGGACAGTATTACTTCAGCTGTGGCAAAACAACAACAGAATAGAAAAATGTTACTTACTTAAATAAATGATAAATGTGGGATAATCAAAGAATCATAGGATTGGTGTGTGTCTTAGAGGTCTTCCAGTCTTCCCTACCAGCCAGAACAGGAATTTTAGTCTATTAAATTAAACAAACAAACAAACAATAAAAAACAAACTCCAACCTTTGTTTGAAAACCCTCAGTGATATAGTACCTATGATTCTAGAGTTAGGCTGTTCCATTGCCATTGGATCTCTCTCTCTCTCTCTCTTTCTGTGCCTCCCTTTCTCACTGCTTACTACCTGCTACAAAAAATAAACCCACAGCTTCTTTCCTCTACAACAGTCCGTAATACGTTTGAAGACTGCTATATGTTTTCACTTCCCCTTCTCTTGTTTAGGTTAAACATACTTAGTTATTTTAACCATTTTTCATAGGCTTAAGCCTCCATGCCTCACCATCTTTGTTGCTTTGTTTGGAGAACAAGTTTTAGGTTTCAGTAGCCAACACAATTGTACTCAAACCAGACAGTCTATGGCATTCTGCCTGTCATTGGTTTCCAGTCCAGACAATTTCAGAATAAGAGTTTCTTCAAGTAGAACTTAACTCTTAACCTCAGGACATGTAGCAATAATGTAGATGGCTTGCCAAATGCCACTTTCTGGAATTTTTTATACCATCCAGCATAACATACTGTACATCTTTTATATTCTCTCATAGTTTTCCATTCTAACAAGTTTAACCCTATTTGGCTTGTGATCCCAGATAAGGTCAGTCAAGAGATGGCATTGTTGAAGCATGGATGACCATATCCTTTGCTTTATGTATGTGTATCTCATTTTCATTGCAGTAGTCACTTATCTAAGTAGTTGCATAATTGTCCTTCCTGAGAAAGCAACATCATCATCATAAGTATATCTTTATATTCAACCAAGACAGACACCTTGTTTGTGAATACCAAGCCGTCTAAAATGGTAATTTGTTATTACAGTTTATAAGGGTTATAAAAATAATAAATCTTTCAAAAATGGCTCAAAACAACAACAACAAAGGCTTGGAGGTACCTCCAATCCATGTGAACATTAACTGGAATTTTTCATCTTAGTGTTAACTAAGGACCTGAAAAATTCCTCATTTCTAAGTTTATCTTAATAGTGTGTGAACTTGTCCTCTTTCATTAGCTTTAGAACTTTTACGTATCACTTTTACTTATACTAATTTGTGTGCTGATAGGTCAAAGGCAGCATTACATGTATTGTATTATAAATCTAAATATATATGACAATTTATTTTTAAATAAATTGGAAATGACTGTGAGAATCTATATAAACCCATATAAATAATTATTATAGACACCAGTGACACATTCCTCCTACACAGACATAGAAGGCATTTTTCTTCTGAATCTGAAAAAAATGAACCATAAGTAGCACTATAGGTAAGAATTGCTACTCTAGTTTGTGTCAAATATCCTGAGTAGTCTCCCTCTTCATAAAGCCTTTCTGTTACTGTTAGCTAGGACTAACATCGGGTCATCTGCAGGAGTTCACACATTCAGATGGTAGTTGCAACCACACAAATAAAGTCCCATCCTTTTCACATTGACACTCATTAAAAAGGGTTAGAGTTTGATTACACGGTGTCAATACCCATCCTGACTTTTCTGAACCTTCTTGGAAGCATGCCTACACTGAATTTCTTTTTGAGGAAACTTTTGTTCACTTTCAATTTGCATAAAACTAAAACCTTTGTATTATAGGAACTCGTAGTATACATATACATATATTGAAAAGTTCAAGATGCAAATAAGCTTTAGAAAGCAACTGTTTCTTTCATAAGAGATTGATGTGGACTTGAGGCAGTGACACAACATCAGAGTTGGGTTTTTTTTGGGTCAGGTAAAAGAGTAGCAAGGTAACTTTTTATTTGTATATTATCTATTCTGTACATTATATCAGCTAAAAACTATTAAAGCAGTGTTTCAAATCAAAACAATGCACAACTTTAAAATCATTAAAACCAACCACTGTAAACCACTTAGGACATTAAAACAAAACAAAAATACAAAGTTTGTTTAAAAGGCCAAGCTAAAAATGTGTAGCAGCGCTTTCCCTAAAAAACTAAGGGGGCAGGAAACCATTAATATTATGGATACCAAATCATTTTGGTATCTGTTAATGTACCTGACAATCTCTTGACAATCTCTGGCAATTACCTTTTGGAGGAGCAAGAGTTACTTTGAAGGTGCTCTCCAGATGTTCTTAATAATTAGATGGGCTCATAATGTAATGTTGGTACCATAGCTGGAACTAGACTAGCAGTTTAGACAGAACCTAATCTGTATAAAGTTTCAAAGATTAAATTATCTCTTGACCAGAGTTAGAAAGCTATTGGCAGTCCAGTCCTTTTAGCAATGATATAGTGTAAGATAAATTGCATTCCCCAATGAAAAGCTTAATGTTCAACAGTCCATATAGTTAAATTTCAACCAAGCCATTGAGTATTAGGCTTAATGGATGTCATATTCAGGATACCATATTTGTGTAATTTCATTTTTTCCATTTTCTTCTGATGGCATTTTTTGTTAGCATTATTTTTTTTACTATATTTTGTCCACTCAAATGGGACAAATGGGAAACCTAAACTGCTAAGATAATGCTTAGGATTATGGTGTAACTGAATAGTTTTGTTCCCTGACTGTGCCCTTTCCATGTGGAAGGCCTGCAACAATTATCCACACAGTTTTCTCTAAAAGAGTCTCTGCCAAATTGTAACAAAGGAAGGAGAAGTCACATTAAATATGCTGTAGTGGTTTAAATGCATTCCTCACTATTGCTGCTACCTGGACAATAAAAGATCAAAGGGGAACTCACAAGTTCCAAATCTACCACAACAAGTTGATTGGAATTATGGAGAAAGATGCACACTATCTGAATCTTATCTGTATGTAACATCCATCCATTCATTTTCATCCTGCCTATGACCAAATTTAAGTAAAATGTAAGTTCAGACTCTGCTTTTATGGCAGTTATTAGTCATTTTAACTGTCATTTTCTATAATGTTTTCATTCAACCTACATCTCCAACAGGATTACCCAGTAAGAGAATTGTTATTATTGTAGTATTTCGATCAATGACTTAAAGATTTCCAAGGAATTGTGGTACTGACTCAGTTACTATCTGACTCCAACATTTAAACCATTTCAGAAACCTTATGCCACCTCTGTTTACTCTCACTACAGTTATAAGTTACTTACTTTTCTCTAGTTTTAATAATGAAAGATATTGGTGATCTAGATATCTTTTTTTAGTTTTTCACATGCCTCACTGTGTTTTCTTCAGCAGTTTAATATTTATAGATATTTGGATTCAATATTTGCCTTTTTTCAGCATATTCAGCATACATATTTCACATTATATTACCATATGTTTCATTTCTACAAGTATGTAGATGATTTCTTTCTGGAAACTAGAAGGCAATTACAATAAATTATTCATTCTTTTATAGCTACCTCTTAAACTTATCTCATGCTTTTTGATTACTCGATGAAGCAATTAGATTATTTAAAATGCATGTAAAATAGACAAATTTTAGATAGTCTAGCATTTTGGCTACCTACCAGTCTGATATCTATTAACATACTTTATACATAGTATAATCCCCATGATGCTAGCGATGCTCGTGTGTATCACTATTCGAGAGATATCAATCATAATAATTAAGCCCAAAGTAGAGCTTTCTTTTTATCCTCCTATGTGGGGTCAGTGGTCTTCTGATTCTAATGAAAGTATTGATTTACTTACTCTGTCTTTTGTGCTGCATGGGATCAACATAGCAATTAAGGTAGCAATTCTATGCACCCTTACGTTTCTGAGATTCCTGAAGACTTCATTTATAAAAGAACTGACTAAATATACATTTCATGGGCTAATAATAGATCAGAACAATTCTTTGCTCTGTTCCTCTTTTATGAAATAATTTTCATTTCCCAAAAATGCACATTTTGATTTGAACACATATAAATATAAATAATGTAGGATACATTGTACCCTATTTCCCGGATAATAAGCCCAATCAGGCTTTTGAGCGCATGTGCTAAAATATGCTGTCCTCCAAAAATAAGCCCTCCCCAAAACACAGCAGTAGCCATGAGGTGATCATGCTTGCCGCCTCCTGCACCTCAAAAATAATAAGACCTCCCCGAAAATAAGGCCAATCACTTATTTCAGAGGGCAAAAGAAAATAAGACCCTGTCTTATTTTCGGGGAAACACGGTAGTCAAACTTATGCTAATCTGTACACAAAAATATGCATGTTTCAAAATAGATATTTCTCTGTGCTAATACTGTCCAAATACTATAGCATAGACATGCCTAGGACTGCATTCTTAACCTTAGCTCTTGTCTGCCAGAGATAAACATTTTTTGAGCTTTAATACGATGATTGTGAATCAGGATATGATGATCATGAATCAGGATAAAATGCCAGCATTTTATCCTGAAAAATGGTTTTCCTTGAAAAACCATTCAAGAAACCCAATCCCTCCCTCTCCTGCTCTTCCCCTTTTTTGTTATGAAGCAGTTGATTCATTATTTTATTTTCTCTTCTCTTTATACCAGTAATTATTATGGTATAATATATTCTGGCCACAAAATAGTTTTTTCTGCATTGGGTTGAGGCTCCATTAAAGCTACAGATAAACCCACCCAGACATGTCTCATGAATGACTGTTGGTCTTTTAACACGAAGTTTTGAGTGTTGTGGTTGTTATACAGGTTAATGTGGCTACTCCTCTAGAAATAGGGAGCTCATTTGGGTTTTAAAGCTGCATGAAAAAAGACATTCAACTGGCTCTCAGCTATCTCACACATAGGCTGGTAACTAAGTATTTAAAACATAGTTTCCCATTTGCATTCTCCTATTGACTTGTGAGTGACCTATGTCTGAATCACTTCTTAGTAAAGAAGGCATCCTGAACTGAGCAAACATTTCGTCTACGCTTAGCTGACAAATTCTGTTTCATCTTGTCAGATGGAGGTTCCAGCTTCTCCACCCACTGTTTACCCTCAAGAGATTGTGAAAACACAATCACTCTTCAGCAAGTGAAAGCCTAATCAGCAATAATTTATCAAACTGTTTTACTGCTGTTCTGTTTGGATTTTTGTCCAAAATGAAAAGCCTCAAAACATCATTGCAAAGAATAAACAAAGGCTACTGTGTAAATTTCAGCCCTAAGTCTTTGCAGGCTTTTTTCATTGCTACTCCCTCCGAAGAACCTTTTCCCTCCCAGCCCTAACCAGGTACTAATGATCTTCCGGGCTTTGCAGGCTTTTTTCATTGCTTCTCTCTATCAGCTGTGCTTTAGAAGCTTTTTTTTCAGCCCTAACCAGGGGATAAAATAATG
>JANHFT010006905.1:34221-49185 GCA_032467955.1 Pseudoxenodon macrops | reverse complement strand
CAGAAAATGTCTCCTTATTTCTAGGTTGAATCTCTCCTTGATCAGTTTCCATCCATTGTTCCTTGTCTGGCCTTGGGAAATAGCTTGACCCCTTCCTCCTCTCTGTGGTAGCCCTCCAAGTATTGGAAGACTGCTATCATGTCTCCCCTGATCCTCCTCTTCACTAGACTAGCCAATGCCCAGTTCCTGCAACCGTTCATCGTATGTTTTATTTATTTGTTTATATTTTATTTATTTATTTTGTCAAGCACGTATTAGATAATATATTTAAGTGTAAACATAATTTGAATACATGAAATGAATGTGAATAAAAGGGAACATTAGGACAGGGAGGGTAAACCTTTTACATTCATTTCAACTGGCTGGATTTCCTATGGGTGACCCCTATGTCAAATTTCGGCCTCTATTATTTTTCTTGTAGAAAACAACTAAGGGTATTTTTTTTCACCAGCTAGGCTTTGAAATTACTACCCAGTTAAGTGTATGGGAGGGGTGGGGAATCCAACAGGCCCAATAGTTTCAATGCACAATTGTCTGCGAGAAAAGAAACCTCGCCAAGCACTTAGTGAGATCTTCGTGCTGATGTGACAAAACTGCACATTAAAAAGTTGTCTCTCTGCTACTAAGATCCATTAAGAAGACATTCAGGCTGTCAGGGAGACAGCAGGCTTTTCAATCCCAGGGAATCTGCATATCCCACTTTTCACGGCTTGGATTGAATCGGAAAGAACATTTTAGTCATGGAAAGAAATTGTTTGGCACAACGTGGAGAACATTGTGCTGGCAGAAGTCTAGAGCTTAGGAAAGTCTTGAATGGAAACTCGTTGAATTGCCATAAACTATTGGGGGGGCGGTTTCTCAGGGGTGGGGTTCAAAAGTTTTAGTGACCAGTTCTCTGCCCGGTTGCTGGATGGGCGTGGCCTACTCGGCTAACCTGCCCCACATTGGGCCTGTTTTCAGACTTCCGGAACTTCCAGGAGGCCAGAGGTGGGTTTCTGCCGGTTCGGATCAGTTCTGTAGTACCGTTAGCAGAAATTTGCCTCCGCTTGTCAAACTGGCAGTGACGGATGGATGGCCACGCCCCGAGCCAGTCCTCCAGGAGGAAATCGATCCTGCTGGTGGAAATTGTCTCGAAAACCCCAAAAAAAGCTACAGAGACAAGAGTGCCCAGAGAGATCTACTGTATAGGAGCCTTCTAGGACTTTTCACTTGATGACAGCTGTCAAGAAAGATACCTAATCTTTAAATCAGGGGTGTCTAATCTTGGCAACTTTAAGACTTGTGGACTTCAACTCCCAGAATTCCCCAGCCAGCTCAGCCTACAAAAGACGAAAAATCTTTTGCTGGTGATACTTAGGAGTAAAACCCCAGAAAAGTTTTTTTTTAAAATGCTGGTACTTACTAACAAAACTGACAAGTCACTGAAGGACTTTAATATACAGCTGTTCAGGCGGTCACTTGGTCACCTCTCGGTTGGATTGATGCAAAGTGCTCTACGTGCGGCTGCCCTTTGACCATCCAGAAACACTAACTGGTCCAGAATGCAGTGGCAGGGATAGTAATGGGTGTGTCTCAATATATGCATGTGTTACTGCTGCCTTGGAGAAGTACTTGGTTGCCATTTGACTGCCATTCAAGGAGTTGGTTTTCACTTATAAAGCCATGCGCAGCAAAAGGCCTGATACTTCAGGCACTATGTGTCCTAAAATATTCCTGCCTGTCCGATCAGGTCAGGTAGAATAGGAACACTCCAGGTCCCATTTATTAAGTAGGGTCATCTTATGGGATCTAGGTAGCAGACTTTCTCTGAAAACTTTTAGCCCTTTGTAATGATATCCATATCTCCCCCTGCCCCTAAATTGTGCTCTTTTGTAAATCGCATAAGATACAATACAAATAAGATTGTATTTCTGTTGGTGCGCTTTAATGTAATGTGTGCATTTAATAAAAACCATCATTAGATATACATTTTAAAAATTGTGCTGTCACATTTTTTTATTTAATTTGCAAAGCAGTTGGGAGTTGAAGAACTGCACTTGGGAAAGGAAGCTACTGAACAATGCATGAAAGTGAGCCTGTTACCAGATAGGGAAAAAAATATTTTTCTTTTCTGACTGACAGTTGCATTCATATCTATGTAGGGAAAGAAGGCATGATTTCAGCGAAAGTTTTATTGTAGAATGGCAAAATAATATATGCCTTTAAAGTTACAGGACAAACCCTTCTCACATTTACACATTTCAGCTAGGAGCAGAAAGGCCTATGAGCCAAACCTAGCTCTCCCAAGGAAATTTACACAGTGGAACTTCCCTCAAGCCCTTTCAAGGGAAATTAATATATATTAATTAATATATATTAATATATATATTATATATATAGCTTCCAAAAAAGTAGTAGAAGAAAACTGGATAAAGAGAAGCAATATTATCCTGGGACATGCATATTCGTTTTCATTTGTAAAATGCAATATTTTCCTGAGAGACTATTTTGTGTAGGAATTGGTATTGTACATTATTACATTTTCATTGTATAACAAAGATTAGATTTTTTTAGTCCAAGAGAAAGGTTAGCTGTGTAATTCTTTTGGGTGGTGGAAGTAAGGCAATAATGAGAAAAACCCAAAGCAATGTACAGCAGATTCTCAAGTTGTCTTCAACTTTTCACTGCCAAATTTACTTCAGCAAGATAGTTATATTTAGCATTACTAATGCCAGCCATTACCAATACAGGAGATTCATGACATCACTAATAGATGCCCATTCCTTGTTTGCTTGTGAAATGAAGGGATAATTCATTTACTCTTTAATCAAATGCTCTTGATTATATTTACTTACTTCTGGGACAGAAGTGTTTTATGTTTGAGACAGCCTTTCAAATATTTGAAAAGTAGTAAAACATACTGCGTTTCCTTCATTATCATGTTTTCCACTGTTTTCAATCAGAATACTTGTGCATAAATCTCAGTGCTAACTTTTCCTGTCTATTATAGCAAGCTCAAGTAAAGCAAATAAACTGTTTATTTTTTTACATAGACATCAACTGTTTTTTTTTGTCTAATGATTGTAATTATTTGTAATGATGTGCAATTAATTCAATACAGGTAGCCCTCAACTTATGATCACAATTGAGTCCAAAATTTCTGTTTAACAACTAAGCGAGATACTTGTTAAATGAATTATGCCCCATTTTATTACCTTTCTTGCTGTGGTTGTTAAGTGAATCACTGCAGTTTTTAAATTAATAATATAGTTGTTAAGTGAATATAGCTTCTCCATTGACTTACCTTGTCAAAAGGTTGCAAAAGATGATCAGATAACCTCAGGACAATGCAATTGTCCTTAGTGTGAAGCAGTTGCCAAGGATCTGAATTTTGGTCACGTGACTATGGAAATGCTATAAGTTATAGTTATGAAAAATGTCATAAGTCACTTTTTCAGTGCCACTGTAACTTTGGACACTCACTAAACAAATGGTTGTAAATAGAGGATTATCTGGAGTAGAAATGACAATATACTGAAACTTAAATTTCTTTGCATTGTTAGAGTAGTGATCTGTCCACAAGATGGTGCTGAAACTGTATTTTGGCATTACAGTACTGTATGAAAACAAGCTATTCAAACAGTAGGACAGTTGTGCCCTATTGAAAGAATGGTTTTTAAACTTTTTAAACAGGAAATAATAATTCTCAAACATATGCAATAAAAAGGTACTTTTAGCAAAAAAAGTAAAAGAAACATGTCAGGCTTTTTTTAATTAAAACATTTTGTTGTTGTTACATTTTATTAAAAATAAATAATAAACAGATGGTTTTAGAATACCACATTGTAAATTAATGGCCTTGACACTGATACACCATAACACTTCTTAAGTAGCTTCTGTTAAATCCAAATACTAATGTAAATTCTTAGCATAAACAATTGAAAGGATGATTACCTGTATATAAATTTAAGCATTAATTAATACAACTGTTCCCCTATTTCTTTTTTTGAAGAGAATGTAATTGGTCATATTGAAATAATGAAATGGCATATAAAATCTTTTTGATCAATTTTATCACTAAATAATTTTTTTTGTGGAGTCTTTGAACTTGGTTTTTTTTCTTGCAGATGTTTCATTACAAAACTTGGTAACATCATCAGTGCTAGTAAGGGAGTAGGATTTGCTCTCATGTTATATACTAATGGCTTGCTCTGTCAGTGGAAGGAGAGTTAGCGTTTCCTTGATTGGACTGTTATTTACTGTTAGCTTGTTTGTCTGGAGTTGATAAGTTTCTTAATTGGGATATTGTTTGCTTCTTGATTGTTGTCTGTTAATTTGGCATTAATCTGTTCATTTGGGTGTTGATTGCTGGTGAGGTGTTCAGGTTTTTTTTGGGTTTCTCTTTCGATTGTTTCATTTGAATATTATATAGATATTTATTTCTGTGTGTCTGCTGAAGGCTGAATTGTCTGAATGTAGATTTGATATATTTCTGTTTTTAGAACTTGTAAAATAAATTGCTCAACTTTAAATTTTCCTAAGAATCATTATGAAAAAAATTATGACAAGGAGTGTACTGCAAGATATTACCCCTTTCTTGATATTCTCTATTTTTGCACACTTGAAAAAAACACCAAACTTTGGTGTTCTTTTTTCACATTTCTTTTATATAACATATTAGAACACACATGGACCTCTGTTAAGATTCATTGGCAAAGATATGCAAGCATTCAGAAAATCTAAAAGCAGACTAGTACATTTTCACAATTGGCAGGAATAACAATACTGAGCCTTCCAAGACAAATATTCTGCAACTCAAGTTGTAGTTTGTTATTAAATGAATAAAACTACACAGCTGTTCCTGACACTCTTCTATGTGTTGGTAGAAATAGTCTTTTAATCAAGTAAAATTTAACTTTAATGTAGATTTCTCACTTATTTTCAAAAGTAACTGGAGTTGTTTCAGCAATTATAATGTAGCAGACAATATTTGGTTTCCAGGTTCCATTCCACAAATATTTTTATTGCCCAACCTTACCCCAAAGAGTAAATAAACTCCATCCATTACTACACTCAACAGAGACATAAAATACGGTCAAGAAAAATCTTAAAAGTAATTGTCTAATTCTTTATCATGTCACAATTTGCTAATAAATTTGTACGCCTTCTGATCTATCATTTGTTTAATGAGTATTAGGAAAAGTGTAAAGCAGCAATAAAGACAACCAGAAACATATTAAATGCTTTATGTAAACAAGCATATGGTATGGTAATCTGTAACAGCAGCTTCATCTCTACGGCTGAAGATCTTGATTTCTACAGGTTTGTCTCCTCAAAATAGAATTATCCTGCCCTGTGTGTATGCTCCCGATTCTCTGCCCCCCAGATGATTTAGGACAGTGATGGCTAATCTTTTTGCCATTGCTTGCCAAAAGCAGGGGGAGCACAAGGGGGTCGTGTGTGTGCATGTCCACACTTATAATTCAATGCGCTCTGCCCCACATTCATGCGACCCACCCACCCACTTTTGGCCCGTGATGGCACAGGATGGCACTGGGTTTTTCGCCCTCCCCAGCCTCCAGAGGTTGGGGAGTCCTTCCTGGAGGCTGGGGAGGGCAAAACCGACCTCTCCCACCCCCTAGAGGCCTCACATAGCCTTCACACGAGCCTTTTACTTACACCAAATGGGCTGTGGAGACTCCTGGGAGGGGGGGGAATGTATTCAAAAATCAGCTTGTCAGCGAGCACATGGACACTGGAGCTGATCTACGGCAATGGCTCCTGTGCCGGAAGATACGGCTCTGTGTGCACCTGTGGCATGCGTGCCATAGGTTTCCCATCACGGGTTTAGGATATGGGCTGCCTTTTCCTTGGTTGCTCTGACCCTATGGAAAAATTGGGGTTGCCCTCTGCTTGTATTCCAAAAGAGATGAAACGTATTACAGTATCTTTCTTGGGACTCTAGATAATACTTTGATAAGAACTGTAGCTGCTACATTTAGTGATTATGTAGAATTTTTTGTATTTGGTAATTTGGTTTTATGATCTATTTTATGATTATTGTTAATCATTTAGAGGCTTGCAATAGAGTGACATACAAATATTATTAAATCAATTAAAGTTTACACTGAACATAATTTGTTTTAATGTTACAGATAAAACTGACCAATTTAACACAGGGGTTTCAAATGTTTTCAGTCAATAGAACCTGTTACTAAGCTGTAGTTGTAGAAAATTGGCAGAATGTGATTTTTGTTTAATTCTTTTTTTTTTTCAGTTGAGTTCCGGGAAACTCCCAGGATTGAATAGAATACAGTTTGGAAAAAGCAACTGATTTAACAACAAATACTGGTATCCATGATTATATATAAAAAGTTTTCCACATTCAACTTTCTGGAGTATTTATGCCTGACACAGAAAAATATGCTTCATATCCATGTGGAGGCTGTTACAAAAATCTTCCATCGAATTGTACCAAAATTATCTTTAAGAGAAGCATATCTGAAGGACATACAAAGCAATGGTTATTTGGAACAATTAAAATACTTTCCAATCAATGAAAAAGTTGCAACCTTCTTTCCAGGAAAAAAACAAAGCTTTATCCAGGGTAATTATATTGTTGGGAGAAATAATGTAAAAAATTTTTAAGGCTATTTCAATAATGGATAGTTTCTCCTATATCTTAGTTTAAAATATTTGTAGCATACAAATACATTTCAGGAATATAATTGACATGACATTATTCTCCAATAAAAAGGTACCGTAAATGTTTCCCTGTCCAGTTGTATCCGACTGCTTATTTCTGTTTCTTGGCTGAAGGAACCAGCATTGCCTGAAGACATTTTCTGTGGTCATGTGGCCAGCATGACTATATATACCAAAGGTGCATGGAATGTTGTTAAATTCCCATTGATGTGGTACCTATTAATCTACTTGCATTTGCATGCTTTCAAACTACTGGAGCTGGGAGCAGGAGCTGGTACCAGCACAGGAACTCACTTTGTTGTGCAGCGCTAGAAGCTTGAACCTGGACTGTCAGCTTTCCAACTGACAAGTTCAGCATCTTTGACCTCTGAGCCATCACACCCTTATTATCCAATACAATATAATACGGTAAGTTACTAATATGCAGACAGAATGAAACATTTTGAAAATTTACTTAACAGATGTATTCTAAAATGCAGGTCGTACCTTCCAGGAATTATTTTATCACATGGAAATTTTATCTTAGTAACAGTTTACTTTGAACTTTCTGAATTGCGAGTAATTGTTTCCCTCCAATATCATTTTGACTCTTGCACTAGATTCAACTGTTCATTATGATTTTATTTTCCTTTGTACAAAAAATATAAAATTTAAATCTATAGAAAGTGTATACTAACAATGACAAGTTTACATTACACCAATGCAAAGGCATTAATTGGGACATTAGTTGTTTAAATCTTAGCAACATGCACAATCTAAAATAAAAAAAATGCTAAAGCTTTCAACTGCTTTCTAATGGCAAATGCCTCATCCAACTACTGAATTGTAGTAGTAGAAAGGCATAAGCAAACCAAAGTCTGACTTGTCCCTTTAATTTCAACTGGGTTTAAAGACAATATGAAATAGAACAACAAATTTTCAAAAGTTGTTAGCACAGAGAGCTAATCAGTAGTTTTAAGGAACTTTACAATGTTTTCAAAAAGGCATTTTATTCTTCCATAAAGAATTCCAGCTACTTAAGGTTCTTTTTCAAAAACTAGATGACCAACATTTCCAAAGCTAGTTCATAGCTGAAAAACAGGGTACAAAAATATTTAAACAGTACAAAGGCATCAATCTTTAGTTTTCTTCAGAAGGAAAGAATCTCTTCCTTTACTCAAGGTTTGGTGATTTGTCCCATAAACAAAACAGCACCTGAACAAGAAATGTCATTGCAAAAATTGTATTAATTCACATATACAAAACGTTGTTACAAAACCTTAAGACAAAGTTTTCATCTAAACAGCAATTTCTAAAGTTACTGATTAATATATAACTACTAGATGGCAGCTAACAGTTAAATTTTCATAGGTCTAGAGAGTGTTTGAAATGTTACGATTTGACTGTAAGCAGATTCAAATAGCACTAGCAGTAGTACTTAGACTTAAAGCACTGCTTCACATTGCTTTACAGATTTTTCTAAGCTGTTTACAGAGTCGACATATTGCCCCCAACAATCTCATCAATATTTGTCTAAAACCAATGTAAAATGTACCATTCAATAAGTCTTTATTTTAAATATATCAGAATACAAAGCTGTGATTAAGAATGATCAAATATCCCATTTATGCTAATGCTGCAAGAATGTATTTATCGAATTTGACTTTATTATTTATTTATATATTTACAAATAATTCAAAGCATATTCACCAACACACCTTCCTCCTATTTTCTCCATAACAACAAGTCTAAGAAAGATTGTGACTTGGCCGAAGGTCACTCAGCTAGTTTTCATGGCCAAGTTGGGACTTGGCCTCACAGTCTCTTGCTTATTAGCCCAGTTCTTTAACCACTAGACCAAACTGGCTTTTTTGGAGCATGTGCTATATTAATATGGTATTTTATTTTTAATCTTTTTTATGCCTTGTTCTTGTATTAAGATTTACTGAATACTGTACATTTTGGAGTATAAGACACACTTTTCCTCTCCTAAAAGAGGGCAGAAATACACCAAATACAGCCATTTTTGGCCTTCCAAAACCCCATCCAGCACATCCTGTTTTTGTGAAAAACAGGCCCATTTTCACAAAAACGGGATGTGCAGAGGGTTTGGGACTGCTCCTTGGGTCTTGGAAGACCAAAAATGGATGTGTGATGGGTCCAGAAGACCAAAAATGGGCTTGTTTTTCACAACATTGTGATGTGCAGATGGTTTGGGAGGTGCTCCTGGGGGCTGGGGAGGGCAAAAAAAGGGACACATGGTGGGTTTAGGAGGCCAAAAATGGCCCCATTCTTCACAAAAAGAGGCCCGCTTTTCACAAAAATGAGATGCACAGAGGGTTTGGGAGGCCTGTAGAGTTCTCCTGGGGGCCGGGACAGCAAAAACTCTTTTTTTCTCGTTTTCCTCTTTGAAATCTTACTGTGTCTTATACTCTGGTGCGTCTTATAGTCCAAAAAATACAGTACATGCAGCATTAGTAGAAAAATGTACAAAGTAGATGTGGACAAATGGAATTCAGTTTGATCACAATAATAAAATGCCTAAAGAAACAATCTGTAAATAAGAACACAACTACAGATAGGAGGCTGCTATGCCTCACTTCAGTTTCATGTTAAGGGCGGGCACTTCATAGGGAATCAGTTCCAACAATGGAGCAGTTGGAACAAGAAAAAAATGACTGAATGCAGAGAGAAACATTCAAGAGCAAACGCTAGGACAACATGAGAGCAGAAGCCTAGACTTGAAAAGATAAAAAACTAATTTAGTTGTATAATAAACTAAAGAGTGTTCTGTTATGCTTGTGGGACCAGATTAGTGACAGACTGTCATTGGAAAAATCTATGTGGTTACTGAGAGTTGAAGCTGACTTAATAGCACAAAATCAGTCCTTTCATAGCTGCGCTCTAGGCATGTGACTAGTCATTATATTATAACCTCTTTGGGTTTTTTTGTATCTTCTCTTCTCAAATGTATGATGTCTTGTGGGTAGTAATATGGCCATTTGGTTATCTTACTATCACTGACTTAATATCCGAGTGTTTAGTGTTTTGTCTCTTTTGCTTTCTTCGCTCTTTAAACTGTATTATGATGCTAGTTTGTCCATATCTAAACACATTCTTAATGCTTCATGCTCTTTAACGAGAACTGAATATACTGGTGATAAATAAACAGGAATGAACCAGAACTGAAAACATTGCAAACTCATCTTCATTATCCTGATAATGGTAATATAGTAAAAATTAACTTTTATCTCAAACTTTTAAACAGTATTTTTCTATTTGTCTTTATTAATACAAAGGTAATATTAAGAAACAGCTAGTCTTAAGGATAGAAACAATAGAAGGGGAGTAATTTTTCTCCAAGGTAGAGCAAGGCAACAAAACAGAAAATATGTTCTATGGTGGACCTGTTAATTAATTTCTAATTCCTCCATTGATTCTCTCTCTCTCTCTCCTCTCTCTCTCTCTCACACACACACCTATAGAGTATATGTGTGTGGTATAGGATCCAAAAGCTTTCATGATTAGCCACTTAAAAGCACTACTTCACAAAGAACTTGTGAAAGCAATAGAGTGACACTGAGATGTCCAACAACCATGGTTTACACAATGTGGTTTCAGAATGGTTCTCATTTACTTTGACCGGGGCATTTAAATCACATACATTTTTCAACAGAGACACTGGATATTGGCTTAGTGCATTCAATTCACACATCACACTCCAGTTTTTTAAATCTATATCTATTAAAAAGATTAAGATGAAACGTGTTGCTTTGTAGATCAGATTATTGCAGAGTATGGATAGCACTAGAGAGTCCACAAATTTTCTGTCATCATTAAATGAGTACAGTATGTTCATAAATATGTCTAATCATATAATTAAAATATTACTTTAAAGCAGATTTAATTTTATTTGGTCTTTATTGTATATGAATTTGTGGTAGAGAGGAGGAAAGAACGATAAAACACTGAATGTATTTTTTGTGGTTGTTATTAAAATGTGCCATTATTTGAATTCCCTTCCGAGTCATATTTGGAGGAGAAAATGGTGGCTTCCCTACCAGCTGGCTTATGTTTAGTTTAGAATATCAATGAGAAATGGATTAAAGCTCTGAGATGTGTGGCTGACAATTGGCCAGTGTGCATCTTCAGAGTTGCATAATGTGCCTTTGATGTCCTAAGCTGCCCATATCTGGGAACTGATGCCAGAACTCAGCTCTTCCAAAGACTTTGCATTTTATTTCAAAGCATGCATCATAATATGTAGATTAGCTAAGAAATACACTAATGAAACACAGAATCTATTTGTTCCTGGCAACAACTCCTAAGTGTTTAAATCCTGCACAGCTGCAGATTACTCTGTTGCTGTCAGGAAAAGACATTTCTTATTAACAATAAAGAAGAAGGGACTTTGGGAACCTTATTTTGAAAGACACGGAAGCAAGTCTGAAATGTTTTTGAGCTTCAGGTCTCTCTATGGAGGAATGCTGTCTGAATTTAGCTAATATATAAAAACAGTGTAACATAGAATTACCTGTAGGGTTGTGCCGTATGAAAAATAAAAATGGTCGATCCACTACAAACCAAGGAGGTGATGACCGAGCTGTTACAATTGCAGCTAGAAAAGGCAGAACAAAAACTTGAATTATTATTTGCTCTTTGCTCTCAATCGTTACCATATGAACTTAATTCATCTTTTTACAAGTTAGATAAAAACATTCGATAAGTTGGAAAAATGTTTTTTTTTAAATAAATTAATTTTTCTCAGAACAGATCTTAAAAATGTGCAACTTTCCATCATGGAGGAAAAGTAAAATAATAGAATAATGCAAATGGTCTAGTTTTAGCAAACTAGACCATTTGCATTATTCTACTATTTTAGACCCAACTAGACCCCCCCTGCCAGTCACGTTTATTTAATTTTGCACAGTGTTCTAATGACCATATTCAAATTCAAATATCAATATTTAATTATAAATGGATAAAATTCATGTATTCCGAAAAGCTCCAAGGAAGAACAGGAAAATGTTAACAGGAAAAACAGGACAGTGTCATAATACTTTTGATACTGAATACTGATCTTTTAAGAATGCATCAGAGGTGGGTTCCTACCGGTTCTATCCAGTTCTATAGAGTAGGTAGTAACTCTGCGGTGACGTCACGGAGCGGTTCTGTCCGTGGCTCCGTGAGCACCACCATCTTGGATTTTGTTTCTGCGCATGTGCAGAAGCTAGTTTTTGACTGCCGCACGTGCGCTCAAGGCGCAAGCCTAAGTGAACTGGCAGTAAGAAAATTCAGAACCCACGTCTGGAATGCATATTTATAAAAGATATTGTAAGCGCAATCAATGTTTTTGTAAATATGAAGCAAATATGTCACATTTAAGATTTCAGTACAATATACCACTATTTTGTTGTACATATAATTAAGTTACCTGTGCCAAATTAAACAGTAAAATGTTTTCTAAATCAATATACATCATTACTTGAAAAAAGTATTACAAGTAGAAATGTTATGAAATACAGTATTAAGTTCTAAATTACTATATTTTAGTGCTCAGATCTGCATACATGAGTATATCAGAACTCTATGGAGAATAATTTAAATCAGGATTGTTGGCCAGGATTCAGCAAAGTTTCTTCTGTTGGCAGAATTAAACACGAAATCCTTAAATTGTATTTTGTTACGATTGTAGTATTTAGGAAATAATATGCTTTGTTATATTGTTCAGGCCAAATTCCAAATGACTCTTTATTAATTTTTACTTTATATAAGAATAAATTCACCAAGCTTTAAAAAAAAAGTGAGGGGAGTTTTTGGGAATAGATTAAAATATAGCTTCTTAATGCTATTTCAGTACGTATAGAACTTTTTGATGATTTAGATCAAACAAATACTTACTTGTTGCTGCAGAAGCTTTGGTTCCATCTTCAGTTACTTCAATTTTTGCTTTTTGCAAGAGCTGAGATACATGAATATTTTCTGATCCTACGGGGTCAATCATAACATACATGTGTGAATGTATCATTGTTTCATTCCTTCAAAAAGCAAATTCATTTTCAATTATAAGAAAATCTAGAGCAACAGAAGTTAATGAAAATCTGATTCCATATGTGTGACTCTTTCATTGATATTGAAATACTTCATGTGTGGTTCTGATTTTATTCATTACAGATATTGTTATCTTATGTAATAAAAAGTTCCAATTATGATATTCAGGTGATATGAATGAGTACAAATTAAAGCAATTATTGCAGAGCAAGACAAAGTAATTACATGCAAACAGGGACCAAGAGGTCACTTACTATATTTGTTTACTCAAACAAATTTACTCCAAAAGTCTGTATAAATGGATCCAAGTTTCAGGCAGAATGAATTATTTTTTTCAAAATTATTCAGTACACAAGCTTTATTTTTTTATTCTTTTATAAAGAGAAAACTAATGCAAATAAGCATTAGCAAAACCATTCCTCCCCAGGGTTTATGACAATTCGCCACGGCCAACTTGCCACGGTCAACTCGCTGCAAGACAATTCTCTGTGGGACAAGAGTTATATTAATATCAAAGAAATAGTTAAATAGAATCATTAAAGAAAGGGAGAGACAGAATTAAATGGGAATTGCAAAAATTAAAATATTTTTTATTTATTTTAAATAATTAAATAGAATTGTTAAATTGTCCCACAGCGAATTAGTTGTGGTGAGTTGCCCTGCAGTGAGTTGGCCATGGGCAAGTTGCCTATGATGAGTTGGCCATGGCGACTTGGCCACAGCGACTTGGCTGTGGCAAGTTGTCCCATTCTGTCCTCTCCATCCCCACTACTGGTCCACGGAGCCAGAAAGATTGAGGACCGCTGTTTTACAGCACTTTATGAGCAGTTTACAGAGTCAGCATATTGCTCCCAACAATCTGGCTCCTTATGTTATCTACATTGGAAGGATAGAAGGCTGACTCAACTTTGAGTGGGTCAAGATCGAACTGATGGGCCCTTGTGTGTTTTGCAGACGTTTCACTACCCAAACTAGGTAACATAATCAATGCTAGTAAAGAGACCCCTCATGTCCCCTGAGCTACAAATATTCTCCTTTATCAGGATCAAACTCCTGGCAGTGGACAGAGTTAGCCTGCAATACTACATTCTAGTATTGCACCACAATGGCTTCTATTTACCATTACCATTCAAAACTATCATAATAAATATGTTACATGACTACAATTTTGACATAATTTCAAATTCAGACTTAAAGAAATATATGCATGTAGCAGAAACTAGCATCACCTTTCCAACCATAGCATATTGAACCCATCTTTATGGGTTCATGCATTGTGAAGAAAAATATTTTGCTCCTAATTACAACATTATTATGTACCACACATAGGTGAGATTGGTGGTACGTAATAATAAAAATCCATTTTGGATTTTTTTATTGCTGTGTGCGTGCACACTCGACGTACGACCCTGAGTGAACGGACAGCAAAGAGAACCAGAACCCACCCCTGCCCCAATCAGCACAGCCAATAGTCAATAAAAACAAGGGCTGTGGTTCAACATATGGAGATCTATGTGCTGGGAAACAATGTAGCACCCTAGGTTTCCTTTTCAAAGTCATATTCAAGAATAATATGCATAAAGTCAAAGCATCAGTGTTTTATTTATCTGTAATTCCCGAAGGCATAAACAAGAGCAATAGATGGTGACTCACTTGTTATTTTTGCAAAGTTTGCCTTTGATTGATCAAACATATCTCGAATGCCAAGCTCCTTGAGAGGTTCTTTTAAATCTGTTTCTGCTTCTGCTGTAAACCTAGGGGAGCCATATCAAATGTATGAGACTGCTTGTAAAACTAGCAATCATATATTTTTTTCCATTAAAATGAGAAAAAAAAATTACATACTTGGGCAAAATGACCTGTACCCTTTTTTGAACCATAGTTGTCATCCAGCTCTGTATAGTTTTTGTGCTAATGTGAGGAATAATAGCAGACAAGGGAGTTGAACTTTGTGCAGGCAAAGCAATCAACATGCTGATACTTTCACCGTGATATGGCAATTCTATAGTATTATACCACAAATCGTTAGGAGTGCTTGTTGTGCCTATAAAACAGGAAGTAAATAAAAATATCTTAAAACACGTATGGATTGGAATCATTCTTGGTCAGTCTACAGATGTGAACAGGGGGGTGGGGGTGGAAACATACCGTATTTTTCTAAGACGCACCTTTTCTCCCCCTAATTGGGGCTAATAATTTGGATGCGTCGTATACTCCAAATGTAGCTTTTTCAAAGCTTTTTTTCAGACC
>JANHFT010006903.1:47099-60286 GCA_032467955.1 Pseudoxenodon macrops | reverse complement strand
TGGCTTAACAAGTTCTGTTCTGTTTGCTGCAAAGAGGTAAATTGCTGGGAGGCAGATGCCAAAGGGTGGGGGTGGCTTGGTGGGACTACATTCGGTGTATAAGACGAACCCAAGTTTTCACCCTCTTTTTGGGGGTAAAAAGTAGCGTCTTATAGTCAGAAAAATACGGTATATAGGGAGATTTCTGCATCTGAACAGAACATTGCCCTTCATGACAGCAGAACTCTACACACAGCTTTTGATCCTTGTTCTATTAAAACTCAATTAATAACTATTGATTTATTAATTGAAAAAATAATTTCAGTATTGCCCAATACAATGTACTGCCATCCATTTATTGATTGTCCTTATCAAAGACCCTTTGGATAACACAAAAGCATGCATTAATATTCTCTCTGTTCAAGTGCTTATTTTTGATTGCAACAGGAAGTATAATTTAAAAATAAAATAAAATATTGTGTAAATGTATATGCCACTAGATGGATATTCAGGATAGAGACTTGCAGCTGCTTACTATTTTTCAGCACGCCAAGCAATAAATGAATTGAGCACTAGGAGTTTTTCATAGTATTCCCAAAGTAATATATCTTTTTTTTAATATCAAAATGCCAACAGTAACTTGACTGACAATATATCACATGTTGTTTATTACAATCAGTAACATTTATTCTTTATCATTTAAATGACAGAGGTTGTAAACATGAACTTCCTGGGACAATTGGCTATAAGCTTAGATTTTTCACTAAGGTTCTGGTGTTGGGAACTATGGATTTTTGTTCTGTATTTTAAATATACATCTTAGCGTGATTTGCAGCCCAGGTGTTTCAAATTTTTACTAATAACAGATTCCTGCCATTTCTTCCATCCATTCAAAGCATAGTGGTGATAGCAATAGGAAACTTTCTTCCCTTCCTTAACTTCCCCTACAGCTAACACTATTTTAGACAAATTCTAGGGTTTTTCACAACAGCCACTCTGACATCAGATTTCCCCTAGTTTTGCAGCAAGTGTCAGAAAGCTAAAAAACAGATGTGGTAAACAGTGGGCTGACTGCCAGCCATTTTTCATGTCCACATTAAGAAACAGAAAAAAAAATGCTTTTTCTGGTCTCTCCCCAGTATCTTAGGCTGATTGCAGGATTCTAGTCCTGGATGATATGAGTGTTACTATCAGATTACTTTGTTCCTACTGCTAATAACCAGATATTTAAAAATTTTGACACAATTTTATTTTCATAACACACTGATTTGACTGGTTTTGGCTTAATGTGTAGTTGAACCCAGACAGTTATGCGTCATGGTTTATAATTGCCGTGTAAAAGCCCGAGTCTCTTATGTTGTGATTGTGAGGACACAAGTTAGCATTAAATGTTTACACACAAATAATGCAGAAATCATTCCAAGATTTTGGAATTTGCCATACTCCCCATAGCCCTTTTGTGATAGTGCTTGAGGCATCTTTCTAAAAATCTAAAGATGGCAACAGGTTCCTAGACATGCATTCCTAACTCAGGTATAGATGAGGATTTATCAGGCAGTCAAAAGAAAAAAAGATTATTTGCATCTTTAGATATGTAAATGGTTGATTTGTGCAGCTAAAGATCAAACAAGCATTATATTATTGAATGTAATTCTGAAGCAAAGCAGAACTCATTGCTCTGCCTGCTAAGAAAGCCCTTTGTATTTCCCAACCTTTCAGTCTCTTCTCTAACAATTTGGATTTTATTGCTGCTGTTGTTTTTAATGTTTCATTTTCTGATACAACAGAGAATGTCAGTCAGAAAGCATGAGGCTTATGCTTTCTGTCATCCTGCATCACTGTCAATTGCCCCCTTGTGTATTTAGGAACTAGATTGTTAGGCTCTTGTACAGACTACAGACACAAAGACAGGTTTATTTTCCCCCACTAGGAGTTCTTATATTATATAAATATAAAATATTTGTAAATATTCTATTTAAAAAAAAGTTGACTCTATATCCCTGTTTCCTATTTTCTTATTTCCTATCTTAATGTAAGATTCTCTTACCACTTTACATTTATCTATGTTTTCTAAAACTTATTTCACCTATAAATTGCTACCTCAATAGTTCTATATCCTGGTTCTATATTGTCCTATCACTGCAATTTCTTTCCTATTTCCACTGTTTCCTAGGTTAATGGGTTTTTCTCATTTTCCCTTGTCTTTAGCTCTTGTAGCCAAACACAATGCAATTATATTTGGAAAGCTTTTCATAACTTCTCTAAGGATTTGCAGTATAGGAGCTATTCATCCCTCCAGCACGTACCACTTCTCTTTCTTCCTGAAATTGGTTTGTAGAACCCCACCTGGGCTGTTCCATGAAGCTGGTTTGTTTTGGATGCTTCTCTGCAGATGCTGGTTGAACTCTTCTTCCTGCCTTTTGCTCTGCTTAAGCATGTCTTGTCTGCTTGGCAAGCTTTTCCAAGGCTTTCGGCTTCTTTGTATTATCTTGGGACTGCCACTGAGTTTTCTTGCTTGTATCTATGATTCATAGGTCTTTCCCATATTCTGGGCAGTCTTCCTAACACAGCATCTTTTTCAAAACACACACACACACACTCTTTCTTTTCACTATGGTGGAAGACATTCTCCAATTAAGAGGAATCTGGAATTACTATATATGTTGACAGCAGCAAGACTATTGTACGCACAAAAATGGAAGGATACTTCGATTCCTACTATGGACAAATGGTTGCAGAAATCGATGGAGTTGGCTGAAATGGCAAAACTTACCACTTTGATGAAAGAAAAGAGCATAAGTACTTTTGTTTCCACGTGGAAACCGCTTCTGAACTTTGTGCTTGATGTGGAGAAGAATGAAACTTTGGGATTTACTGATTAGATTGATAGATCTTTATAGAAATGGCTTATTGTTACTATCAGGAAAAACCAAAATGTTGTAATTTGATGTTAATGTCTTATTTTACTGTAACAGAGAGAGTTGGAAGTCAATGCTTCTATCTATCTATCTATCTATCTATCTATCTACCTACCTACCTACCTACCTACCTACCTACCTACCTACCTATATTTCCTCACTTCTCCTTCCCCTTTCCCTTCCCACTGCTTTCCTGTTTACTTTGTATTTTGTATTTTACATTACTCTATAACTCAATAAAAATGTTAAATTGGTATATAAAAAAGAAGAATCTGGAATTGTTTTAAACCTTGTCCCAGGCAATGTGGAAAATCTAGACAAAAACAAGAATGCCTGCTTACTCTGAACAGAAGTCTAAATTGCAGCAGTAAGC
Source organism: Pseudoxenodon macrops (assembly GCA_032467955.1). NCBI lineage: Eukaryota > Metazoa > Chordata > Lepidosauria > Squamata > Pseudoxenodontidae > Pseudoxenodon > Pseudoxenodon macrops. The sequence goes on along the minus strand of JANHFT010006903.1, from coordinate 57,016 downwards.
TATTAAAACCCCTGGATTAGTTGAATTTCATTTTTGAATAATATCGAACTAAAAATGGGAGAAGCAGACTACGGCGATAGCACTTCCTCCTTGAGGAAACGAACAAGCAGGCTTTTAGTCCTTCTTTAATTCTGAAGATGTAGTCTTATTCAAAAATCCATTTTCAAATATATATTTTTCAAAGACCAGCTTTTTTATTTCTGGAAAGGAAATATAGCCATGATTTTCTGGCTTTTCATCTTCTTCCTGTCTCTGATGACAATATTATTATGCTTGCACTTTAATAGTTTCCAAGGTATTCACAAGTGAATGATGGTGCTGCATGAAATATTCATTGTTCATCTTCTTTCCTACAAAAGGTTGAAAGCATCCAAATTTAGAGTTTAGGCAACTTGATGCATATGGAAATAATACCTGCAGCTGGGCCTGGGGGTCTGTCTTTGACCTTTTCTTCAGTGGGAATAAACAAGTTATTTCTTCAGTTCTTTAATCCTTTAAACATGGTTATCATCTTGTATTTATGGTTTGCATTTTATCCTGTTTGGCAGCTTATACCTTTACATCTAAACCTTACCTTAGAACATAGTGTTCCCCCACCTTTAATGTAGAAACTCAGAGTGAAACTGAATGCAAAGCATTTCTCCCTTACAAAACATTGCAGGAAGTATGTTTGCTTTTTTCTCTTCAAACAAGAAAATATGGATTTTTTTCTTAGTTTGAGGCATTTAAAATTCTTTACACCAGTTTTGCGCACAGCCTGTTTTGGGTACACCCCTTTTTCTCAAAGAAGGAAACCTTATTGAATAAAATGCTTGAACATTCTATATTTGCTGTATCGTTTATCTGTTTTAGGAGATTAATTTTTTTTTAATTGCATCAAAATCTCTCAGGTAAGCGTGATATATTGGAGAAATGGCAATGTGTCTACACTGTAGACAAAAACAGAATGTATTTGCAGCTTATATCTTTGTGCATTATTAGACTTCATGTATATATAAAGAACAGGAGTTGCAATGGGATGCCTGTAGAATAAATTGTAAAAGATTTGTTCATTGCTCAAACATATTACTTATTGCTTAAGGAAGGAAGAATTCATTAAAGTGTCTTCCCACAACATTAAGAACAATCCTAAGAGGAAATGCCAAGAAGAATGAGTCATGTATATATTAAATAGAACCTACTCTTGTCTTTTCCAGGTTAATCTTCCCCCCCAAAAGTTTAAATACTTTCAGGCCTGTCTCTGAAATTTTGAGCTTATTGTTTGTTATTTCTACAACATCTTCATGGAATGCTTGATTTAATTGCATTCTTGAGCCTCCTGTCTCTTTAAATTCCTTTTCAAATTGAAACTTTAAAATAAGGAAGGTGTCTGCCTATCTATCTAACATTTCATTCCCATGTCCTTTGAAGAAAGGGATGTGAACCAATGGTGGGATTCAAATAATTAAACAACTGGTTCTCTGCCATAGTGACCATTTTGTAGCTGTGTGTGTTCCCCCACCCTGCACAATACACATTGCAAATCCAGAAGCTCAGAAAGAGTTCCTGGAGAAGATGCAGAGTGACAGACCCTCATGGGGGTCCTGGGAGACCCACCTTGGACTCCCCACAAGCACCCCACTCACCTAGTGTGCCCAGGTCCTTCTTCTCACTTGGCCTCATCTATACCCTCTGGCTGATGCCCACCACCGGCTGCACTGCGCTGGTGCAGGCAGCCGACTGGTGCAGACCTCAGCTCCTCCACAGTTGGCCAGGGTCATCCCATCTGGAAGGATGCCACAGGCAGGGCATGGGAGACATGCTCCAAAGCGGTTCTGCCTCATATGGGGAGGAGTTTGTCAGGGCAGGTTGTGCCCATTGCTCCACCGCTGGACTTGGGAGGGTTGCGCTGTGTGGCCCCCTCACCTCACCCGGCGCCAGAGTGGGTGGGTGGCTGAGCCAGGCTCAACCCTGCGAGGAGGACGGCTGTCCCAGTTCCTGTGCTGAGCTTGGCGGCAGGTCTGGCCTGGGTGGGACAAGAGGGTTGAGGAAGCAAACAGACATTTGGGTGTGTGCGAGTTCCTTGTGCCCAAACTCAACAAAAAATTAGCTACCATTCTATTGAACCAGTATGAACTGGCTGAATCCCACCACTGAATTGTGAACACTTGTGAGCCATTTCTGTTTACCATATAATTTATAATTTTCACCTTAATAGGGCTGTGCAAAGCTTTGAGGGGTGCTTTGCTTTCACAATGCTTGAGTGAAGCATTTCTTCAAAGCTAAAAAGTTTTTCAATTCTGAACTGTTCTGAACTTTCCACCTTCTTCCACTCTGCTTTGTTCTGCCTGCCTCTTTTGGCATACCCACCGAAACACCAGAAATGTAGTGGTTAAGGTGCTGGTCTAAGAACCAGGAGACCATAAGTTCTAGTCCTTTATGTTTTAGTTGAAAATGCTGGAAAAGGGACTAAAATAGGAGATGAATTTATGGAAGGCTTAAGTATTGGAGTTGTGCAATATACTTTCAAAAATTCTGAAGATGATAAAATAATATATTTTTAGGCAACAGTAAATAATATTTGCTTTTGCAGTTTCATTACTTAATTCATGTAATAAAGAGAAAATAGATAGGAAAGACAGCAGATCAGTAATGTGATTAGACTTGTTTTAGATTTCTTGAAATTCAGGTTTTTATATACATTTTCCCCAATTGATGTGTTTTTAAGAGATAATGACTGCCTTTTATATGCAAGTACTTATTCTCAGTAGCATATTTTCTTTTCAGATACCTTTCTTTGCAGTTTTTGATTGGGAAAGATTAATGGTAGGAGTCTTTATTTGGAGCTAGCATTCATGTTTCTGCAGAGTCTGGTAGGAATTCAGCAGCTAAATTTGCTTGCAGTGGATTCTATGTTATTATTATGTTATATTCCTACCTGTGAAAATATCATAGAATGTTATATTCATTGATAGAATAATATCATAGATAGAAACAGGGGTGGGTTCTAACTTACCTCCCTGACGGTTTGCTGCCTCCCGCGCTGCATGGGTGCGCGTTGTGAGTGCGCGCATGCGCAGTAGAAAAAAGCCCCAAAAATTCCCCACCAAAAAAGGATGAAAACAAAATGGTGATGCATGCACAGTGCCAGAAATTCAGCATCTGTGCATGCGCAGAAGAAAAAAATCCAAAACAATTCAAAAAATATATATTTTCCCAAAAAAAATAAAAATTCAAAAAAAAACGTGGCAGCGCCCACGGAGCAGAACTGTCTCTGTGATGTCACCAGCAGCCTACTACCTACTCAGTAGAACCGGTCCAAACCAGTAGGAACCTACCTCTGGATAGAAAGGGCTGTATAGCATTTGATATCAGTTCTCTCTTTGGAATCCAGTCAAAGGATCACAGAAAGATGGCTGTGTATGTTCTGCTTGACAACATCTAATGCATGATTGCCACAAAGAATATTATCTTTCTGGAGTTGCAAGAGTTTGCAAATATTCCATCAATAGACACTGTCTAACCATTTTTGGCACTATGCAGAATTAGCACTCTCATTAATCTCTGCCATTGTGATTGATTCTGTGCATGAGCATACTCTATAGTACAGTGTCTGATTCATCCTGACCCTCTTGTTTTTATTCTAAGATTGTTGCATAGATGGCATTTTGCATAATCTTAGAAGTCATTTGGGAAGAGAAGTTGGTAGACTTTATATTTGCCAATGACTGTGGCAGACTGATGAACCAGCAAACGGATCAGCAGCCCCAAAATTCCTCCTCAGATAAAGGGAAGCAACTAAGTTGAGCCATAAATGCGCCACATAGATACTCCCTGTGAGGATACTGTAAAACAGTGGTTTCAGTGGGTTTGCGAGATGGGAAAGTTTGGCTTTGCCAAACTGTAGTTTGGAGCGTTCAACCACTTCCTGGGTTACTTTAGGAAATTGCTTGATAACTGCTTTTTTGAAATTAAGGGGCAAATTGCATCATACTGGGTGATTCTCCTTCCATCTTTAGTGAAAGAGGTTTCACGCATGTTTAAGAACTTAAAAAAATTATTTGTTCTAAAACAAACAGCAGAAGAATAATTAGAATGTAATTTTGGAAAGTTTTAAATGGACTAAAGGGTCAGATAGATTGGTCATAGGATTTTGAAACTAATTATAAGAATCCCTCCTGTGGGGTGTTTAAAATTCTATTAAAATATATGAAGATTTTGAATCTAAGTATAAGAAATTTTCCTGTGGGAAAATATTGTGGATTAGAGAAAAATATGATAAGAGGAAACTTTGAAGGCTACACACTAGAGTCAACCAGACAGAGCTAAAGATTATAATTAAAGGAGAAAAGATCTATTAATATAGAATGGAGAAAAGTATTTTAACTTTGGAAGAATTCAAGGATATTTGGGAACAATGCATTCAGAAATTTCCCTTTAAGTTTGTGTTACCATAAAATTGGGTGCAAAACAGGAGATAGAAGAGGATACAACTGAGAACCAAGCTGTTTTAGATATGGATTTAGAAATGCAAAATACAAGAATGATATGGAAAAATAAATCACATGGAATTTACAAATACAAGCTGATTTTTAATAACTAAAGGGATACACAAATAATAAATCAAAACAGACAACTATCTTGTACTTACAAAAGAGATGTATTATATTCATAAGAGTTCCTAAGAAAAGACAAAGAGAAACACAACTTTTGGGACATTATTTAAAGGGAATAAATATCACATTTTTCAAAAAGCAAAATGAAGGAACATAAAGATGGCTTATTTGATCAGAATTCAAATGTATGTATGAAACCATGTATGTATGAATGCCTACAGTTTTCTAGACCAGGACTGAATTATGCAGCTTTAAATATTTGTTTATAGATAAAATATGGGAAAAGACTGTATTTGTTAAAATATGTTGTTATTTTTGGTCTGTGTTAAATTGCAAAGAAATTTCTAAAAAAGGCAAAAAGAAAATGATAAGAAACTAAGCTGTGGGATATTATTTGAAAAGGCTGAAGATAAAGATTTTTAATATATTGCTGTTTCCGGTAGCTCTTAATAGTTTTTTAAAAATTAAGTTTGTATGATGAAGTTTTAAAGATTTGTTTATAGATAAGAGATAAGATGTGGAAAATATTTTGAATTTTTAAGGAAAATAAGTTTAAAGTAAAGCAATAGGAAACTGATTTATCTGATTAAGGTTATATATATCTTGCTAGTTTTTGTAACTCTCAATGGGTTTATGCTGAGATGAGATGGAAAGAACAGATCTTTTGTTGAAATGTTAGATAATTTATTGAAACATAGATTAAGGAGGAGTTATTTCTTTTTCTTTTTTTCTGATTTTTCTCCCCCTTTCATTTTTTATTTATTTTATTTTTTCTTACTTTGCATGTTTCAGTTTTAATAAAAAAACCATTACAGATTATTTGCTCTGAAAGAATCCAGCATTTCTGTATAACATTCCTTACCTTACATGTTTATCTTGGACTCTGCTATCTAATTTCTGCATGCTAGCCCAGCTCTGTATAAATCTGTTAAGAAGAAAATAGATTGGTTTCTTATATGATGGTTGGATACTGATCACTCCTCTTGGATCAACAGCTTTGCTCTTTTGTTGTTATAGACTTAGATCACAAAGACGGTCATCATTAGTTGTCCAACATAATTATTAATGCTAATCTATACAGTTGCACAATCCGCATGCTGTAAATCATCTTAAAAAGTGACTTATAGTTTGTTAGCAATTTTAACCACAAACAAGAAACACAGATCTCAGCTTTCTTTTTTGCTATGTTACTTTAAGGATTATTTATGCAATTTCTCTACAACTCAATCCGAACAGGCTCTATTTAATCTAGTTTATAGACAAATTAGTAGCACATCCAAGCATAGTAGCAGATGAAAAATAAAGACATTTTATTTTTAATTCCAAAATTGGAAGAAGCTTCTCTGTCTTCACCTTGTTAGAGCCTTAACACTGTACCAGCATTTTATTCCAAATTTAAATATATTTCTTGTACATAATTAAAATCAATAGAACAATGCAAACAAAGAAAATTACAGAACATTGGCAGAGGGAACACCTTAATGGGCTTTAGCATTCAAGAGGTTGGGCCATTAACAGCAATTAACAGCAGAACTAGACAGAATGATTCACAGTACGTATTGAGCTGTAGGCACCTATAAACCTTGAGAAGTATAAATAGGAAGAATTTCAAACAATGTGTGCTTGTGGGTGAGGTAAATTTTAGTTTAATCTCCAAGAGACCTCATTTCTTTAGTGCAGGAGGAAGAGATACTTGCAGATACATCAGAATAACAGTGTGTTATATCCATCTGGGTTCAGTTCTGTATCAAGAAATATATCCTGATTGGTTGTCAAACTCCCATGGGGCCATGCAGGGATAACTTTGTAGGTTGTCTTCTTGAGTCCCTGGCTTGGTTGAATCTTGCTGGCTGATGTAATCTTCCCAGGTGCCATGTAATGAGATGGGTAGAGGACTAATCCTATCATGTCCTGAGGGCCATGTCTCAATCCCATCACCCTGGAGCTGAAGGGGGTGGGGGATAGGGAGCTGTAAGAAGCTGCTTTGTCTTTAAAATCATGTTTCTTCTTTTCTCATCTAGGGAAATATAATATTCTGCATTTTTAATATTTCCTATAATATTTCATTTTTCTAGGAGTGGGGTGGGTACTAACTTTCTACAACTGGAAAAGTAGGAAGGGAAATTCAGAAACAGAGGAGAAGGAAGAAAGAAGGTTGGGAACGTTTGTCCATTTCTAAACCCAAAATGGCCATGAATAAATTAAAGGAAAATGCAGAGCACCACCCCAAGCTATAGTAAAAATAATGTAATGTGTAACAAAATGTAAAATAATAAAATATATACTAATATAAACTCTCCATAGCATAGTCAATGCTGGGCAAATAATTCTGAAACGTGAGTTCAAGGGAACTTGTAGAATGCAAGTCTGCTATCTCTATTGGAATCAAAAGAGATATGGTCTTGGAATCAATAGATTTATGAATTAACAGCCAATATTGAGTCTGAGACTATTTTCCCTATAAAAACCTTGATAGTCTCTAGGTGCTCACTTAGAACTCCTACAAAATCTTCCATGGACATAGCAAGAAATCCAAGAGCTACATCTCAGACTCTACAGGCCTCAATTAAACGTTGAAGTGTATGACAATACAATTAGAAAAAAACCCTGAACAAGTATGATTTGGTTGGAAGGGTAGCCAAGACAAAGCCTCTTCTCTCTAAAAACAAGGTGGCAGCACAGGTTAGGTTTGCAAAGTTGCATCTGATCATATCCCAAGACTTTTGGAACAATGTCCTTTGGACAGATGAGATCAAAGTAGAGATGTTTGGCCATAATGCACAGTGCCATCGTTGGTGAAAACCAAACACAGCATATCAACACAAACATCTCATAGCAACTGTCGATCACAGTGCTGAAGGTGTGTTGGTTAGGGCTTGTTTTGAAGTCACAGGACCTCGACAACTTTCAGTCATTGAGTTGACCATGAACTCCTCTGTATACCAAAGTATTCTAGAGTCAGACGTGAGGCCATCTGTCCAACAGCTAAAGCTTAGCTGACATTGGATCATGCAACAAGACAGTGATTCTAAGCACATCAGCAAATCTACAGTACAATGGCTGAAAAAGAAACGAATCAAGATGTTGCTCTCTCTCTATATATATATATATCGCTTCTCGGCCTTTTGGCTAAGATCAAGTGTAGTCTCTCTCTCTCTCTCTCTCTCTCTCTCTCTCTCTCTCTCTCTCTCTCTCTCTCACTCTATCTGTCTAGAGAAGAAAGAAGTTAAGAGTGGGAAGCTTGAGTGGATGTCTGGATTACAGGTTTGCACCCATTTTGTGCACATATGTAAGGAGGTTGTGGCACAGAGTGGCAGTAATTCTATATGAATTCTATATCGTTTATTTTCAGTTCCAAAGGTATTGTACATTGCAAAATAGGATCAACTCAAAGTGCTTACCCATAAATTGTTTCCACAAGGATAGGCTTCTCTAATAACTGTGTGGACAATTTAAATTGCTACATTGTGGTCTCATTTTATGACACTGGCTATTGTACCTGAGTCTGACAAAGCCGAAAGGTATATTTATAAGCTTCAGGATATTAAATAAATATAATAAAAATGCTTTCATGTTATCATCTGTCTAAGCTTGGCCTCCTTGTCTGAGAGCTTTCCAGCCAAACTCTTGGAAGGAAAGCCTGACAGGTTTAATGAAGAATAGTTTAGTAGCTTATTGGGACACTTGATGCTGAATGATTGAGTGCAGTGCTTTGCAATTTCTTCAGAAATCTGTACGTTAGCAGTGCAAGTTGAGCAAAGTACCCTGGATTCCACAGTAGAAACATAAACAAAGCTTCCTCCTTTTTCTTTTCTCTGTTGAGGTCACAGATGTCTTCATTGCTTCATTTATACAGGTTGTCTCCAACTGGAGTCCAAATAGATCACTATGAGAGTGGATAGGAATGAAGAAAAAGTATAAAATATTTCTTCCTTATAACTTCCTCTGTGCCTCCACTTCTCTAATTACCCATAAATTAACACATTTCTCAATTGGTCAGTCTGAACAAGAGCATTCCACTCCACATTTCTGGCATATAATTGGAACTCTGATATATGCTCATGGCCTCTGCCATTTTCAAGTTTCAGTTTGTGAATCTCCTAATCTGCTCTTGCTCCAGTGTTTGTAATCGAAACAGCTCCAAATCTTTGAATGAAGATCTGGTAATTATCCAATAATGGAAGATTGCCTTTAATGAAGGTCACAACCCATTTGGCAGCTAGTTCTTTCAGCAGATCAAGGACAAAGCCAATTCTGGAGTGATCTGTAGGAAATTTAACTAGTCAATTTGCCATAAATAATCCATGTTGGGTCACAAAAGCTAGAAATTGAAGTTATGTTCCTCCCCAATTTTTTTCTGGTAAACTTCCATGGGAATAAAGTAATACTAATTGGTCTGTTGAGGCAAACTTTGTAAGTGAACTTTGTCCCAATTGCTATGCTAATAGCACCATGGCATTGTGCAAGTTTGTTATTTCGATATTCATATCAGAGGTGGGTTCCTACTGGTTCGGACCGGTTCTATAGAGTATGTAGTAAGTCTCTGGTGACATCACAGAACCGGTTCTGGTCTGTGGGCGCCGCCATCTTTCTTGTGGATTTTCTTTTGGGGGAAAAATATTTTTGAATTTTTTCTGGGATTTTCTTCTTCTGTGCATGTGCAGAAGCTGAGTTTCTGGCACTGCACATGCATCACCATCTTGTTTTTTTGCCTTTTTTTGGGGGGGTGTTGTAAATTTTTTGTACTGCGCATGTGCGTGGTGTGAAGTGTGCACGTGCCCACATGGCATGGCCACACGGCATGGGAGGCAGCGAACCGGCGGCGAGGTAAGTTAGAACCCACCCCTGATAAACACACACATCCATTTTTATATAGAGAGAAGATAGATAGCAGGGCAGAGAGAAGTTAATGAGCTCTCATCTACCATCACAATTCAAGATGCTTTTGAAAGCTCCTGGATGACCATTTAGATCGTCTTAATTTAGGCCGATGCGTCATTCTTAGACTGTCTCAAGTCTGGGCAAATTGATCCTCTGTTGATCAGTAAATATCAATTCTTTCAGAGCAGGGGTCCACCTCAAAATTAACTTCTGGAGAACATTCTCACGGGACAAAAATAGCTTAAACTTCTTGTTTGCTTTTGACTAGCCTGGCATTTTCAGATGGACAGAGGACTGGGTTGATTGACAGGAAGAGAAACCGTGTATATCATGACATCATGACACAAACCACACCATCTGTGTCGGACTGTAACTTGTTGCTTGTATCCTATGACTTCTTATTGATATTGTTTCCTGATTGCTTATTTGTACCCTATGACT
>JANHFT010006901.1:343113-355216 GCA_032467955.1 Pseudoxenodon macrops | reverse complement strand
TGTGTGTGTGTGTGTGTGAGAGAGAGAGAGAGAGAGAGAGAGAGAGAGAGAGAGAGAGAGAGAGAGAGAGAGAGAGGTTCACGGACTTATTCCAGAATTCATGTAGCTACTTTACTGTTGGTAATAATGTGCAAGGCTGCTCAGTGTGTTATTCAATCAATATGTGCCTTTTCTAACCTTCTTTAGTGGATCAAGCCCCTTTAGATCAGCTGGCTCTTACTGCTTATTTCATGATGCTATAAAATATTTGTTGCTCCTTCATAACTTGCATCAGCGTTAATATATTGTTCAGGCAAGGAGTAACCTTCCCATGCCAAAAGTGCGAAATGATTTCATAAAAACAATTACACTTCTAGAACAATCCAGTGACCCATTTGCTTATATATTCGCCTAACAATTTGTCAGCCCATAATCAGAAGCCATTTCAACCTTCACAACTGCCCACTATCTACAAACCTCCATAATCAAATATGGTCAATTTATGGTTTGAGAGTCCGAAAGTCAAACCAGATTTGACCAAGTGGAGATCCATCTGGATTTCACACTGCTGCTCACTTTTACAACATTCATATTAGGTTGTGATTCTTTCTCAGGCGCGATAAATACGCAGTATTTTCTTGTATGCACTTGTTGGGCTGCCATTTTGCTCATCGTATGCGGCGTGTGTGTTGTTTTCTTTAAAGCACTTTGAATTCTTTTTCTGAGTTGCCAACTGCCTTGCAAATCTCAAGCCGGCTTGCCTATTGCCATATAACGGATACGAATATACTTTCAGGAAAGTTCACATTAATATACGAAAGGATTGCATTTCTCCTTTAAGCCCAGGTTTGACGTTAGTGACGCATGAATGCATTGTTGTTGCTCCTTGTTAAAACATGAGGACGTGGAAAGGAATGACTTGGAGGCAGGGGAGAGGTTCCCTCAGTATCTGCCTGTTCTAGTTTTTTCTCCTGGGCCAAACCGGATTAGGCTCACCTTTGTCTTTTGCTTATTAAACCTCTCCCCAGTCCAAACTAGTGCTTCCTCTTTGCAACTTTTGGGAGTACGATGAGGAAATAGAAGGGTGACAAATAATGTTGCAGATATAGGGACCCGAGCTCCAGGATAATTTTTCTAGTGCTATCGATAATATTTTCTTCCTAGCTTACTTAACTAATCCATGGATTGGTAGGTAGGAGTCATTCATCTTTCAGATCAACGTTAATATTGATAATATATGGATTGTTTTTTTTAAAGCTGTAACGCACCAGTTGTATGTTTCTTTGTAGTCACCGAGACAGCATCTTTGTCTATCGGATATGCCCTGGACCTGCACAAGATATTACATTCATGGGTTTTGTCTCTTCTTTTGTTATCTGTGATCCATAATAATCCTTCAGTTCTAGCCAAGGGCTCTTCATTCTTGGTTTGCTGCCACAAGAGTGAGACTAAGTTTGCTTAAGAAAGTCAGCTGGTCTATTGGGGTAGACTCTGGTAGACGTTCAATTTAAACTGGCCTGACTTGAACATTATTAGTAGCACTAGTGACATATGCTAAGGGGGGAAAGAGTCATGATTCTTATTGATTTGTTTTTAAAACATTACAAACCTGGGGATCAAAATCATGGAAGTACCTCTGTATTAAGCCAGTCTACTCACTGTAGCTCAAGCAATTGTCTTTATCTTCCATTGTGTATCCATCCATCAAATGGCTTCAATTATGTAGTCAAAACTGGGGCTGGCTCCCCTAATGGTACCTATGCATGCCATGATTCCCCAAAGTTTTATACAAATCATACTCCCAGGGCTGCTTAAAGAAAAAAAAAGTGAAGCTAAAAAAGCATTCGTTTTATGCCCTCTAGAAATCCACGGGCCAGGTTGAAGACATGGGCAGGGCTAGGACTAAAACTAAATCTGATTTAATTTAATGGAATCTAATTGATTTTAATGCAGTTCAGTTCTCCCTATGTGGGGTGACAGCTTTTGCCTCCTGGCCAATTAATAATTCCCAATCAGCAGCCCCCGTTTAAAATAGCTCCAGGGGCCACATTCAAGGTTTGGAGGAAGACTCTGGAGCTTCGCTTTTGTGCGTTCCTGATCTGGAGCTCGAGACAGAGAGATCTGAATCCTCCTTTCCAGGATTACCGTGGTTTTCATGGCAGTTGTGCCCTTCCCTGTCCCACGAATGCCGCTCCAACCAACAACACAGATCTGTTGTTTTCATCCTCAACCACCACCACCACCGGGAACTGCTCCCTTCATGCATATACTATGTGGGTGACAGGCTTGTCTAATTAGTATGCCTGCTGTTAAGCAGCCAACATTAGTTTCATCCCACATAAAGCCGAAACTGCCTCATTTTCTGGCTTTTAGGTAGATTCCGTTTGAAACGCTGAATCATAAAACAAAGGTTAGAGAAAATAGTATTTAGCTTTCAGCAGCGAGCCCCCCATTATTTTATGGTTCCAGCATTTACCGCGGCTATTATTATGATTACTGCTGTTGTTATTATTGTTATTATTAGCCTGATTGTTGTGTTGTTTTGGCAGGTTGATCGGTGTTTTAGAATTGTTGGAACTCAGCGGTAATTTAACATCACACCGCACCACTTCAAAATGATCAAAGAGCTTTATGAACATCAATACTCTCTCGCATGCCTCCTTTTCAACCGGAATTGGGGCGAAATATTTGCTTAGCAGATTCTGAAATGCAGCTGAAGTGCAACTCGCAACGCTACAGCGGTGGGTTTAATAAATGCCATGCCATTCTGGAAAACACCCTGTTTGGCTTTCAGCAAGCTGTTTCAAATAAGAATCATGATTATGAAACGGCAGCTGAGTTTTATTTTATCCGACCGTATTTGATTGTTAAAGAGGCAATGCCTGTGTTTTGGTAATCGCGTAAAGGAAGAAATCTTGCCTGTTTTATTTTAAAATCCCTACATCAATTGCTTCGCTTTCATTTCAATAAAAGATGGCATTTTCCTGAGATGCTACCGTAAATGGCTTCATTTAGCAAAATTGCCACATGGAATAATAACGTTATGCCAGAGAGCAGCACTTTGTAATTTGAGAGAAATAACATTTTTCTTTCTTTCCTTTTTTTTTTTAATCCATTTCTTTACCCGTAAATGAAAATTACCTTTCTGTTATTTGCTAACAGAAGAATAACCTGTGCTTCAACACATTGGAATCAAGAAAAGGAATTACAAAATATAAAAGAGCTAATTAAAATAACGAGCAAATGAGATCAGTATTCATTTGTAGATGTAAAAATGTTTTTAAAAGTCGTGTCATTCCTTCAAAGGATTCCGTAAACAGAGCAATTTGATTTATATCTATGGCAACCCTGGATTCTTGGTAGGTGAGAGTCGTAATATGGGGGATTTCCAATTGACAAGTCTTTTAAAAATTTTGGTGGGGTGCTTGTTCCTCTCCTTGGGGTTCTTTCAAACCTGGATTCTCAAAGGGATCAAAAATAAATTAAGGAAATTTTCCACTCCCAAATCTGACGCAATGGAAAGGCTGAATCCCTGACCGTGATTTCTATTTCTTCTGTACAGTATCTCAGCTGTAGTCCCAAGAATCTATTAATAGGGAAATGATAGGAAAAGGGTGAGTTTTAAAGAATGACTCATCAGACTCCCCTTTTAAGAAATGTTTCAGGACAAGTGTGGGGGAATAGGTATGGTAAACATCATTATTCCTAGCCTTGTCATAAAACTAGATTTTAATTAGGGTTTTGTTGACAGGGACACCTCCTCCTTCGAATAATAAGTCAGCAGCCTAGAACATCCAAGTCTATGGCGTTGTGGGTGCCTCATCACTGGAGGTTTTTAAGGAGGGACTGGACAGCCATTTGTCTGAAATTGTATAGGATCTCCTGCTTGGGCAGAGGACTAGAAGACCTCCAAGGCCCCTTCCAACTATGTTATTCCGTTCTGTTCAAACTCATTATGAGCTCCTTCTCCCCTTCTGTTTCGTGACTTCCATCTTCCCACATCGCTTTAAAAGAGGAACTTGACCCTGAAGTGAGAATAACCCAGAATTATCACCTGTTCTGCCTCTATTTATGAAACGCCAGTTTCATCTTATAGCTTGCCTGCTCTATAATTATCTAAAATGGAGTCATCAATGTATTTTAGGAATTATTTATTGTTCTATATGATTGGGACATTGTTTTTTGTTTTTTTTAAGATCTGGGGAGGAAGAAGGGTACTTTGCTCAAAGTAAGGAGATGATCTTTCAACCCGAAGATCATGCAACTGGGGAGCAATCTATCAGCGATATCAACGGCCTTTTGAGTTATTTTTGGTTTCTACAAAAATAAGACAAAATAGTTTCACAAGCTATTCATAGAGTTAGTTCCACAATTTGAAATGATAACTATTCATTGCACTGGAACTCCATTCAGAGGGCAGAAAGGAGACGTGAATAACAGGCCTATTTTTTCCAATGAAAACTTTCCTTCCCAACCTTTGTAAGCTTTGCCTCCATCATCAAAGGTTCTTTAGGTTCATCTCCGATCTGTTTCCGTTGGTTGATTGGTTGGTTGGTTGGTTGGTTGGTTGGTTGGTTGACTCAATAACATTTGTTTGCTCTCTCACATTTCGGTTCTACGATCAGCTTAGAATAAATGATTTTCATTCAGAAAGTAATGGTTGCAGAACCAACAATGTTTCTCCAGGAATGGTTCTTCTTTGGAGGCCTAACCTAATGACAAGCTATAAAGAACTATTCTTTGAGTTTGAACCTGGGTCCCAGATATTTCATGAACATGGCCAGATAGTTACCTTCAAAGCAATGCATTTGTCTTTACTTTCTTCTGGATTTGTTCTCCAGTTTTGCCAGGCTAGCCTATAGCTCTGGGATTTTCTGTGACTTCAAGAATTAACCAAATCTAGCCTGGTTTAGCTCTTTGAGACCTGCCAAGGTTGGGTAGCTGCTGCCCTCAACTGGACTTATTTATAGTGCTGTGTTTTGCAAAAATGTGAAGCTAACCTTAATCTTGTTTGCTTTAACACTGACGCGGGTTACTGTGGTTACTGCTTTACAGTTTCAGAATTGTAGCATGGTCTGTCCTTGATGATCCCATGGGTATATATATGGAAATGGCCCACAATGAAATTGAACAGGTGCTCAGTGAAGTGCATGGGAGAAGTTTGCACCGTGTAGAAGACACGAAAGTAAAGGCAGAGCCATGTCTAGAATACCAGCTAAAAATACAACTCAGAAATTTGAAAATACCTCACATAAGTTTCAATCAACTTCTCTGGGAGTTCTGGGCATGTTTTCTCTTTAAGAAAGATTATAGCAATAGCCCTTAGACTTACATACTGCTTCACAGTGCTTTCCAGCCCCCTCTAAGCCATTTACAGAGTCAGCATATTGTCCCCAACAATCTGGGTCCTCATTTTACCCGCCTCGATTTAAGTCAAGTTTGAGCCAGTCAGGATCAAACTCCTGGCAGTGGAATGCAGAGTTAGCCTGCAATACTGCATTCTAACCACTGCGCCACCAAAGCTCTTCCATTATAGAATGGAATCCAATGTTTCACTGAAGGACCTCCCTTCACACAATGGAATCATCCTGCTCCTCCCCTCTTCATACAGTCCAACATTCCATAATTGGAATTGGAATTTAAATCCTTTAAATTCCATTTAAGACTTTTTTTTTTAGTTTAGTCCATTCCGTCATATATGGAATGTCTGCTCTTCCATGAATAAAATGCTTGAAGATGGAAAGTATGGAACAAGTCCCGGAGAATTGGCATTGATACCAATTGCTATACAGTTAGTCCTTGACTTATAATAATTCAGTTAGTGACTGTTTGAAGATACGACAACACTGAAAAAAGTGACTTATGACCATTGTTCAAACTTATGACCATTGCAGGATGCTTGATGAGTGACTCACATTTATGACAGTTGCACTGTCCCATGGTCATGTGATCTCCTTTTGTGTCCTTCTGACACGCCAAGTCAACAGGGAAACCAGATTCACTTAAAGTATTACTAATTTAAGAACTGCAGTGATTCACTTAACAAATGTGGCAAGAGAGATCGTGAAATGGGGCAAAACCTACTTAACAAATGTCTCTCTTAGCAACATAAATTTTGGGCTCAATTGTGGTTGTAAGTCGAGGATTACCTGTATTGCATTGCTTCTTTCTAAAGATTGATCAAAATTGCATCACTTTTATTTCTCTGAACTGAACTGGATTCTTTCAGGAGAAATAGAATATTTTCCAGATAGTGTGGCTTGTTTCACTTGATCAAGCTGGATGTCTTCTATGAGATTTGTTTTTGAAAATTTGTTATCTGATACAGGGATGCGTTCTAACTTACCTCGCCGCCGGTTTGCTGCTTCCCGTGCCGCGTGGGTGCGCCACATGGGCGCATACATGCGCATTACAAATAAATTACAAACAAATCCCCCAAAAAAGTCCAAAAACAAGATGACAATGCATGCGCAGTGCTGGAAAGTCGGCTTCTGCCCACGCGCAGAAGAAAAAAACCCAGAAAAAATCAATTACAAAAATTTCCCCCTCAAAAAAAATCCACAAAAAATATGGCGGCGTCCACAGACCAGAACCGGTTCCATAACGTCACTAGCGGCTTCCTACCTACTCTATAGAACCGGTCCAAACCAGTAGGAAACCACGTCTGATCTGATACCTTGAAAAACTGGGAAAAGATGGGAATTGATTCCTTATTTCTCTTCAATCAGCTCATTATGTGAATACTTAAAATACCATATTTTCTTTCAACCAAGGATACATGTTAGGAATATAAGTGAATGAATGTACTAAAATGTGAGAAAAGGAATTTGGGGCTGTCAAACTCTTGGCCCGCGGGCTGGTTGCATCATGCGCTGGCCACGCCCACACCCAGTTTAGCAAAGGGGGGAAAGTCCCAATACGTCACATGACGCGACCATGACAACGTGAGTTTGACACCTCTGATCTAGATCTTAAAGTCACTGTATCTTTAATTGTGGAGAATCCTGAGAGAAATGGATATGTATGTGTGGAATTTAGGATACAATCGGAGTATCAGACTCAAGAGTAGAAAGAAAGCCACTGAAATAAACCAGACCTAAGTTACTAATGTCTAACTCAAATTACTGCTTCCTTAATTTCATCATCTCCTTAAGTGGGGCTAAGTCTGGGTCTCTCCTACATAGTAGAAACCCATATTTCTTTCTATTACTAGTAACACCCTTTCCTTCTTAATGTCTGTCCTCGGTGATAAATAGCTGTATTGTGCTACAACAGAGTTTAAATTTCATGTAAAACGAACAACTGACATTGTTTTCCGTTTAAAAGAAAACAAAGTGGTATTTATTCCGACGGGGATTTGAAATTTACTTCCTCCAGGACTTTTCAAAGTTTGTACAGTTTTTGCTGAGGAAATAACAGCAAATCTTCAGTAAAGTCTTGTGTTTCTCAACTCCAATTCCTTTACACCAACATAATTCACTACAATTTGCAATACCTTGCAGACTATCTGTTACTATTGCTATACATACATTGCCTCTTATTCTTTGAACTTCTCACACACCTCTTTTTTTTCTTTTTCTTTTTTGAGGATCTCATCACCTCTATCCTACAATGGCTTTCTCAATTAACCCCTTCCTCTCTGCCCATTCATTATTCCTTCATAGATTTGTTTTGCAACTTGATGGTCATTCATTCTCTCTAGAGGACCAAACCACTTCAAGAGGCTTCTTTTGTGCCCGTCACTTGTTTTTGTATCCGGTCCACATTCACTGAGGACCCATTCATTCATTCCTGACCCTCTCTCTTCTTGTTTCACAGGACACACTTCTCAAGCTCTCCATGCCCATTGCTTTCAATTTATTTTATCTTTCTCTGGACATCCCCAGGTCTCAGCTTATAAAGCAAAGTGAACAGAAGCATCCTCTGGTACGCAGCTATTTTCACTTAGCTTAACAAACACAAATTCTTCACAATGCACCGCCTAGTAGCCATTATCTTTCTACCAGCATTTGAACTTATTATTTCTTTATTTGTTTTCCTGTGTTCAGTCAACTGAGATGCACATATTCATCGACAATGGTCTAGTTCTTCATTGTTTGCTATAGTTTCCCTCTAAACATAGTACAATTTATCCATTATTTGTCTAAAATTATTATGGCAGCCAACAACACGGCACTGCCTGCATACAAAAGGACAAACCATAACCTTCTGTTATGCAATAAGACCCTAGTAAGTCATCTCTGGTATCAGAATAAGAATTTCTTAGATATTTATCCAAAACTGCATTAAGCAACCAAGAGGACATCCCACATCCTTGTCATATGGCCCGTTCAGTGCTGAAACTACTGTAAAACATTCAATTTATTGTCATTCTTATTGCATTCAATAACCAATGTTCAGGCTGCTGCAAAATATTACAAGCTTATTTGCTTTATCATGTGCTTTTTCTAAATCAACAAACTTGAAATAAACTTGTTTTCTCACATTCATACCTTTCTCAATGACCCACCAAGCAGCAAAGATCTGATCAGCATGTCACACCTTGGCATAAAGTTGAACCATATTTCCCAGTGTTACCTGCATTATCTTTTTGATCAGAATTTGTCAATCCTTCAGATCAGAAAACAAACTCCACAAAAAGATTAGGATTATCCTTTACTATGATACTAACAGAATTCTGAAAGCCTGATGAAGATTTGAGTAAGACAGGGGGGGAGCCACCTGGGTCTCTCTCTAAAATCCCTCTCCTCAGAATTTATATCTGGCAGGACCCAGAAGAAGGGCCTTCTCTGTGATGTCCCTTTGGAACATCATCCCCTTGGAGATTAAATTGGCCCCTATTTTGACACTCTTTCACAAGACCCTGAAGACCTGGTTTTGCTAATGGGCCTGGGGAACCCAGAGTGGGATGGAGCCCATCAAGTGACTTGCTTGATTGCTTGCTGTTGCTAGGGAGGTAAGGGCAGTGGTAGAATTCAATTTTTTTTACTACCGGTTCTGTGGGCGTGGCTTGGTGAGTGTGGCGTGGTTTGGTGAAAATGGCAGGGGAAGGATACTGCAAAATCTCCAGTCCCATTCCACTCCAGGGGAAGGATCAGTGATGAAATGCTACCTACTCGGTCCGGTTCGGGTGAGTAGGTAACGGCGGCCACCGTTGGTTCGGAAAACTGGTGGCAGACATAGCATGAGGCTCCGCCCACCCGACTGAACGTCACCCTTTCTGGGTTTTTTTACCCTCTGTGCATGCACAAAGCCTTCTGTGCATCGTGCGCTTCCAAACCAGTAGGGAAGGTAAGTAGATTTCACTGCTGGGAAGGATACTGCAAAATCTCCATTCCCTCCCCACTCTGGGGCCAGCCAGAGGTGGTATTTGCCGGTTCTCTGAACGACTCAAAATTTCCACTACCATTTCTCCAGAATCTGTCAGAACCTGCTGAATAGCATCCCTTGAGAAGGGGTTATTACTTTTACTTAGAATCACTGAGAGTGAGTGAGTGGCCATATAAATTTTATATATATGAATGAAGAATGAATGAATGAATGAATGAATCTGTCTCCATTTTCTGCCCTCAAGAAATGCTTCTGCCCTTTTTGTAGCACCTTCTGAATGTTTCCCTCAAGACCATCTCTATGACTTTCTATAGAGTTCTGCCAGACATCTTCCCAAGCAGACTTAACAAAATGATTCCCTGTTGCTTTTGCATTCACTCTTACTATTTTCCTAGCAAAATCAGCATTATTCCAGTCACCAGGAACAGGTAGAATCTTCCTACAGTGCAAAAACAAAGGATGAATAGAAACAAGCCCTCACACTCAAATCAGGGGGCCAAGTAATCCTTTACCTAGGGCAGGGAGGAAATCAAAATGCAAGATGATTTGAACACTGTTTCACTGTAAAGGGCTTGTTCCTGAACCACAGCAGTTTTCATTGTTGGATTATGGCTTCTGACTTCCTTCAATAAACATTATTTAACTAACATTCTTGCATTATCTAAATGGCTCATTCCTGTCTCCGGAATGAAACCCAATGATTCTGTTCACTCTGCTGGAAACTCCTTGTTTATCTAACTTCACTAGCTTCCTTTAACCCCCCCCCCCAAAAAAAAAGCAGCCATCATATTCGGTTTCTTCATTTTTCTGCCCCATTTTAATGTTAACCCTTCTGTCTGCTGCTTACCCTAATTCTTTTCAACTATCTTTTTTCTCTTCTGCACAGTATCTCAAGGAAGATTTTTAGTCATCCAGGTGGAGTTCTCTGAAAGTTGAGTCATGGAAACTGGACTTTTTTTCTTTTTTTTTGGTTCGAAATGTTTCACTGCTTATCCAAGTGGCTTCTTCAGCCTGAGCAAGTTGGTTTAAGAGGACCCCGTATATGTCCAGGGTGGTTTCATTTCTCGCCTAATCCGAATAGGCTTGTTAGGTATGTAGGCAGAGAAGAGCTGTAGCTCCTAAATCCTTTCTCCTAGGTGAGTCATTAAGTGTGGCCTCTCCTGGTGAACCAGTGAAGTGATCTTGATCTGACTGAGGCAAGAGCAGCATAAAAAATGGGGGATAGGTTGAGTTTGAGGCCTCACCTCTATTGAGAGAAAGATTTTCCACTTAAGGATAAATGGATTCCATCACTCCTCTCTCAAACCATCTACCTCTCCTGTCCAAAATGTGAACATTATTGCCCTCAAAAGAGTGTCCTTTTTCTTTTAAATGATGGTTTACTGCTGATTCTGATCCTGAGGTGTTTGCTTCTTCTGTGTTGGGCCATCCTCTTGTGTAACGGCTGCTTGGTTTCTCCAACGTAAAGCTCTGAACACTTCTCATTGCACTGGGCTGCATATACTTCATTACTCTTCTTGTGTTTTGGGTCTGATCTTTATGTAGACAAGCAAAGGTTGGTTCCTACCGGTTCGGACCGGTTGTACCGAAAAGGTAGTAGGCCGCTGGTGATGTCACAGAGCCGGTTCTGTTGCTCCGTGGGCGCCAACATCTTTTTTGAGGATTTTTTTTTTGAAAAAAAAGAGGAGTAGTAGTATTTTTTCTTCTGCGCATGCGCAGAAACCGAATTTCCAGTACTGTGCATGCGTAACCATCTTGTTTTTGGCCTTTTAAAAAAAATTCAGGGCTTTTTTTCTACTGCGCAGGGTGTGCCCACGCAGTGCGGGAGGCAGCGAACCACCGACAAGGTAAATTAGAACCCACCCCTGCTTTGGAACATAGGGCTATTTCTCTAATGCAGTGACCCATGTGCATTGGAGAAACAAAACAACCACTTCACAAACACATGACACCACATAAGAGAACAAACCCATCAGGACAAGATTCAGCAGCCCATCTGCATTTGAAAGACAAAAGTCACTCTTTTGAGGACAGCAAAGCATACTTTCTGGACAGAGATGACGGATGGTTTGAAGGATGGGTCAACGAGGCCATCTACATTAAGATTGAACAGCCTTCTCTCAACAGAACAGGAGGGAAATGATACCACCTATCTCCTGTTTACAGTACAGTCCTTTCAGCAGTTCCAAGAAAGTTTCACACTCATTTCAGTGGTGGGTTGCTACTGGTTCGACCCGGATTGGACGAACTGGTAGCAGCGGCGATCAGAGGCTCCACCCACATGCCTGGACGTCATCCTGGATTATCTGCGCATGCGCAGAAGTGCCTCTGGTTGCTTTACAGTTGCGAGCTGATAGCGACGAAATTTGAGACCCACCACTGACTCATTTGCACTATTCAGACGATCCTGAGGGCACAGTTAAGCCTCCAAGTGGCCTCAACGATTCTCAGAAAGAGTACTAACGACCAGATGACTTCAAGGAATATAAATCCTTCCATCCACCACCGTTCAGTCAGAATTGAAGAAACTTCCTTGGATGAGAAGGGAGATGTCTTCTACGACCTTTTTTGCCACAGCTATTAAGTGAATCACTGCCGTTGTTAAGATAGTGAAACGGCTGTGAAGCGAATCCTGCTTCCCCATTCACTTCGCTTGTCAGAAGGTCACAAGAGGGGATCACATGACCTCAGGATACTGCAACCGTCATAAATATGAGTCAGTTGACGAGCATCTGAATTTTTGATCATGTGACCATGGGGGTCATAAGTGTGAAAAACAGTCATAAGTCTACTT
>JANHFT010006901.1:317309-330954 GCA_032467955.1 Pseudoxenodon macrops | reverse complement strand
TAGTTAGGGATAATGTGACAGCGGCAGTTCCAACGTGACCGTAAACTCAGAGTTGCATGGGGAAAGTACCTATGCAAACTGCCACCAGAAAATCTCACACAGTGAGATTCAGGAGAACTATAATGACAAGTACTGCTTTTGGTTGGTTATAGCCTTTGTATGAAGCCGCTGCTACCCAATGGGTTGAATGAGACCTCTACCTGCTCTGCGGGATGTTAATTAAGATCCAGTAGCATTCATCATGAAACAGGACTAAAAAAAGCTTTGATTTAACAATATGACGAACCACTATCCTGCAACTTTGAACTTCAGTCAAAAGTCACACTTTGTTCCCCTTTTTAAAAGATGTCAACCATTAATAAAAGTGAATTCTCAAATCAGACAAATCTAAGCATATGTGCTGAAGATTATTCTGGAATTGCTTCAGAAGTTCATTCTTGCATTTCAAGTTCTTGTTTCAGACTGTAAAGGGTGAAGAAAAAAAACACAAAGTGAAACTAAGGCAATCAACAAATAATTTAATATTGTTCTAAACATGAAACGTGTCTTTGAACCTGGATCTTCATGAATGCATGTGTGCATTCTTGCCAGTAATTTGTATCTATGTCCCAATGAAAGAAAAATGAAATCTACCTTTTCAAGTAAGCATGGACATTATCATATCCATGATACTTGGCTAAGTAAACCAAGACACCAGTAGCACATCTTCCTTCCCGCTGCCGGCAGAAGCTACAATTGCAGATCCCACGGCAAGGTGGGCAGTACCAGTTCTAAAGGGAAAAAAGGAGAGTAAGAATGAACTGTAAGTAGATTCAACTTAATTCGTGTTGCTATTACCCTATGATCCAGCTAGAATACCATGACAGCATCACAATTCAGCTAGAACAGGGGTGTCAAACTCATCGCCTGTTGGCGGGATGCGTCACGTGCTGGCCATGCCCACCCCCAGTTTAGCAAAGGGGGGAAAAATCCCGATACCTCATGTGACAACGACATGATGACATGAGTTTGACAGCCCTGAGCTAGAGCATAAACATATTACACATTTTAAATAAGAAATTGAAAAAATATAGATAGACTTCATTTACCAAATGCCCCATGCGGTTAATCATTCAAAGTTATGACGGTGCTGAAAAAAATTATCGAGAACAAGATGTGCATTTATTATCTCGCTCATGTTCGCTATTATAGCCAGTTGTATATGTTGTCCTTTACGAGGGGTGTCAAACTCATGTCATCATGGCGGTGTCACATTATTGGGACTTTTTCCCCCTTTGCCAAAAGGGGCGTGGGCAGTGCGTGACGCATCCGGCCCATGGGCGGGAGTTTGACAGCCCTGCCCTATACCACCAATACCCTTTTCATAAACCAGGGAGATTGGAAAAAGAATAAAAGACTAAGCAGGCACACAAGGAAGAATACCCACTGAAAGGAATCAGCTAGTGCTAGTGCCTAGTGTGCTCACTTACTCTCTTGCAATCCCTTCCTCTCCAATGAATACAAACATTAATTCCATTCTTGCGGAATTATCCCAATACCAGGATGAGTGTCCCAAAGGACAGGAGAATGAGGAAAAATAAAAAAACTTAATGATCATTTGATTTTCCATTTAGCCTGCATTACTTAGTAACAGAATTGTGAGTCTCAATTGTGGTTGCTAAATGAGGACTTCCTGTATTTTTACTCTTTTTATGAACTTTAGCATGCATTCAAGCAAACATAAAAATAAAATAATTACTTGATCCAACAAGGCAGCCCTGACTTCTTCTCCATAACGATTACGAAGACAAGGCCCACAGAATTGGCCACGTACTCCAAGACACTCTGGGTTCCGGCAATTTGTCTTAGTATCTGTCGTTTTCTGACGACACTGGTGACAGGTAGAACCCTATTAAAGAGAGAAGCAAAGGATGCCAGGTTGATTGTTGCTTTGAAAAACCATCACACCCTAGTCCCATTTGTTTATCACATGGACCCAGTGGTTTAATTTACACATGCTATATGTTATAGTGCATATGTTCACATATTTTTAAATGTTTTTAACTTTTTTTACCCTATTTTATTTTTATAAATAACTCAAGGCAGCGCACCATACTCTTTCCTCTTATTTTCCCTACAACAATCCTGTGAAATGAATTGGGCTGAGAGAAAAGGAGAGACCCTAAGTCACCAGCTGGCTTTCGTGCCTAAGGTGGGATCAAAACTGTCTGTTGGTTTCTAACCTGGTGCCTTAACTACTAGACCAAACTGGCTCTCTATACATTGCAGTAAGCCAAAGTAAACCTTATGGCTTAGAATTATGGCCACTGAATACCTGTCTGGGGGGGAAAACACCAGATTTTATGTATTAGAAGTTTATCCAAGTACCAATTGCTTCAGTCCTTTATTTTGTAAATTAATCAAATTTAAATAGCAGCAAGCCAAAAGATGCCATTATATCTGAACTAGGTAAAATAATATTATTTTTACAATTTATCAATGAAGCCACTACATGTGAACCTCCATTTTATCACTAGATATTTATCACATCATATTTAATCTGGAAGAGGGAGCAGAGATGTGTTGCATTTAAAATTCTCACCAACATGTATAGGTAATTGTAGCAAATGAAAAACATTAGACCCAAGACTTCCTTACTCCATCTTTTTTCCCTCTTTAAAAGTTACTTTACTGCTTAAATAGATCTTTTTATTTTCATAGAAACAATCTTGAGAAATAGGTTGAACTGAGAATGTTATTGGCCTGAAGTTACCAGTGAACTCCCTGATCAAATGGGAACTTGAAGCTGAATCTCCCCAATCCAAATCTTCAACTATATTTGCCATGTATCAAATATTTCCGTGAAGTCTACATGAAGTGAGAAAGAGCGTCCTCTTTAAAGCACTCTTTGGCTAGGTGCTCTACCTGCTCTGTTTGATCTCCTAACTTGCAAAGAATCAACTTAAGAAACTTCCTGGTATTGGAGTTTCTGCAATTATGCAGTTAAGAGGTAGAACGAAGGATTCCCTTGGCTCTAAAACTGGGAATCGCAGGAAATAGATCAGAATGTAGGATCAGGCTCTGGTAAAGAGGAGGCAATTCAAAGCAAGAACGATGCACTGTGTGTAACTTAATTTGGGCAAGCAAACCAAAGGACTGAATGCAGAACGTAAGTCATCTTACCGTTGCACGGTTGTAGACTTTCTCTTTCACAGTTTCACAAATATTATCCAACTCTTCTTCAGTTATTTCTTCCACTGAACGGATCACATGGGGAAGAGTCATAGCACTAGTGCGCTTTCTTCTGGGGGTGTCTCTTTCATCCTGAATCCAGAAAAAAAGAAGTACTGTTGGGTTAAGTCAAACCATTGAAGAGTTCCATAAAGCTCTGTAATACCGTATTTATGCAGCGATGTCCCTGCATTTCTTAACCAAATCACATTACGGCATTAAGGTGGCTTGTTTGTTGGTTTTAGATCAATAAAGGTACAATTTCTCCTCCATTTCCAATTCTGAATATGCTTTTCCCCCCCTGAAATACAATTTAAGGGTTTGCTTTTCAATCAGGACAAGGCCAGATTTCTGGCCGAGGGCTGCGCTCAGCCTTATATTTTTGAAGGGCTCTAAAAATAGATATGGCCAGGAACAATGGCAAATCTTGCTACTGAATTGTATTGGTAATCAAGCCAATATGGGCCATATATCCATGGTTGTGCACCATGCAAAAGATGAAAAGAGCCCATTGGCCTAGCCTAATTGTTACCAGATATGATTGCTTTATATGAAAACCTTTATCTAAATCACCTAGGCTATTTAAGGATCAATTTACTTGGTTGTCCGAAATAAATATCACCAACATACCTCAGAAAAATCATCAGACATTTGCCTTCTCACTAACACGTAGGGATCCTCCTCTTCCTCCATAGACATGGGATTTGGAGGACCTTCAATTAGGGATCTGGACCTTGTGTGAGGCCTAGAGCTTCTTTCTGGATTCCTCCTTGGAGCACTTCTGGGAACAGATTTCCTTGGACTACGCTGGGCTTTCTTGGATAAGGATAAAGGTAACATGACATGTCAGACAGGTATGTAACCTTAAATCATTTATAAACTACAGTACATATCCTCAAATTTAGCAATTTACCGGTATTCTTCTCCCATTTTAAACTACAGCAAACTTGCTCTCAGATAAAGGTTCATAGAATGGTCACTTGCATCTCTAATGAATCATATCACTCAAATATAATCTAGCCAAATTAACAGAAGGTAAGAACAGTGTAAAATTCTTTTCACCTACTCAATACTCTTTTGATGCATCTACTTCTAGAATTCTGCAATTGTTATTTATTGGTCATCCATTTACACAACTATTAAGACTTCTTTAGTATGGCCCAATGAGATCATTGAAATACTTGAATCATAGTATATGACTTTGCAGGAAATGAAAAACATGATAGAAATGATGATGCTCAGATTGTGCTGGCTTGTTTTTCTCATAAGATGTAGGTTAGCTGCCAAGCATCCACCAGCACCTGGTTTAGCATGGTTTGCTAACCATGGATTTGGTTAAGCAAGATCCAGATCTGAACTCTTGAGATTTAGAAGTGCACGTGTTTATTTAAAAAAGACTTTTGATGTATCAGTTTTAGATTTAAAAACTTCCTGGTAGGTCTAACTGAGCGCTGAAATTTTATAGATGGGCAAATCAAAAAATAATTACAAGTGGCAATTATTTTATAATATAGTAAGGCAATGGACTTTAATTTAGTTGCTCTAGGTTCACCAATAAACAGTCTTGAAAAAATAGTAATAATACCTGTTGGATAATTACGAAGTAAACCAGGAAATTAATAAAGTACGTAAGTGTGATTTACCAGAGTAGGAGTTGCGAATGGGCCTCTTTTAGTAAAAATTCCAGACACACTTTTTAATTCTTCCATTAGCTTTGCAAGCTGCAATGAAGAACAGGAAATAAGTAGTGAAATCTCAGAGAGAATGTATATTAAAGAAACTGTATAGACATTTATTCAGAAACACAACACATACAAAGACTATTTATACAGCTGATCAGATTACTGGGGGGTGGGAACCAAAAACACTAGTGATCAAAACCTTTGGTCATCTTCATGAATATGAAGACAAGTACACAGTAATGAACAGGTCATTATTCTTGATCTATTGAACCTACTTTTCCATTTGTTTCAGAATTTTTAAAAGTATTCTAGACCTATTCAAATGACAAAGATGGACAATATTGAAGGAATGAGATTTAAAATGCCTGCATAATTATGAATATTGTTTAAGCTGCCTGAGGTTGATAATCAATTAAGTAGCATTAAAATATTTAATGAAGCAGCATCAAGAAGTTGAATGTGTTTTACAATGAAACACAAGCCACAAAATTAATTCACCATTCAGGGGGAAAAACCAGATTCTTGGGGACTTTACCATGGCTTTGTTCTCCTTTATATTTGAAGCTCTTCTCTCCAAGAATTTGGGTCCACTTTCTTCATCAGATTCTGCCTCGGAGTCCAATTTACAGGAAGGTTGTAAAGCTGGAGCTGTTTTACTCTTTCCCCTCTTAGATCTTCGTGGTGGGAACTTCAGAGCAACTTTAAGGGGAGCAGCACTTTTCTTAGGCCATTTACGTGGACATTTCTCTTCTGCTTCTGCTTCAGAATCTGTCCCCAGTTTCTATTAAAAACATTCAAATAATAAAAAAACTTAGTAAGCCACTTGTATAGTTAATCTTATGGACCTATACTAGATCAAATAGTGGAAAACCTCTGGCTAATTCAACTCTTAAACTACAACTCTTTATCACCGTTCTTGCTAACCAGAACTTCTGAAAGCTGTAGCTTAACAACATCTAGGGTTACAGGTTCTATACCAGTCGTTTAGAGCCACCAAATAGCATAGCTATTATAGATTATCTTAATTAAGCCACTTCCTTTTCCTTTCATAATCAGTTGTTGACCTTTGCTCTTGACTTGGAAGAATTAAAGAGAAAAATTACACTGAAAGATACTGCTGTAATGTCAGATTATATGCTGTTCCCCTGCTGCAGGCCCTATTGGAACACTTGCCAGTAACTAATAGCACTATTTTTCTAAAACAATATAGAAAGGAGTTTCCCGCTTTATATGGGGCTAAATACATCAAGCAGAAGCTTCTTAGAAGGTCTACCAAGTTGCCAAGTCCCACTCTTCAAAGCTTTGACATGCCTGAGAAAATCATTAGGAAGTGTCTTCAGTTCTACTAAATATATCGGTATCTGTTAAGTTCTTGTCTAAAAAGATGGAGAACGGAAAGCCTATAAACACTGAAAGGAAGGGAAACAAGGAATAAAATGACACCTGAAGGATACCAAGTAGACCAAAGAATACTTATAGTAACCATTCACATCTGCCCCTAGTCACTGAAGGACATTTAAGTACCTGTCTCCCTTTCAGCTGTTCAAATCAGAAGTTATTATTCCAGGCATAGATCCTGGGAAGGGCAAAGTGAGGGTAAGTTAATCTTAGAAGAGCTTTTCTTTATAGGTATTTTTAGCAGACATTGGAAACTGGGCCTTCTTCATTCTTCCTTCTCGTTTTTCCAGCTTTCCTCTGTTAAAAACCAGCAAGTCACCTCACTGCTCACATTTGGACAGCTTATTACGATATTTATTTTCCCTAAGATAATAATTAGTTCAGAAAATATGCGCTACCCATGATGTTATTCTACCATTTTATTTTTAATGAGCTTTCTTTTGTAGCTTTGTTTTGCATAGCACTTTTTCAATGGAGAAGATATAGCTGATAGGTTTACATTATTGGAGCTTCATTTGCCAGCTTACACAAGTAGCAAAAGAGCTACTTCATCACTGTCAATAATATTATTCTTTTTTGATCACACAACTTACCACAATATGGAAAGAAACACTAATTTTACACAAGAAGACTAAGATTCAATCCTCATGTGCAAGAAAGCTGATAATTCTGAGTTCCCTTCCAGTCTTCTCAATCAAAACAACTATTTCTCAGGCTATGGAAGTTGAAGAAACGTGGTCTATTTCGGTGTGCAAAATAAAGACAATAGTAATTAGGAACTTTAAATGCTCAACTCACCAGCACGTCTTGAATCTCACTTTCTGAAAAGCCACAGAAAGATTCTTCATCTGAATCCTCGTAAAATATTTTAGCTATTTCTTCTGCAACTTCTGGCTTGAAGGTTGGTTTCTTAAAGAGAATAAGTACACTATGTGTTTCTTTCTTTCGCTCTGTCTTTTTTTTTTTTAATGAGAAGCTATTTTCCATAAACTGTTCTGAGAGCAAATCACATTGTACAAGTGCACTACAAGAGAATAGCTTTTGCAACAAAGAAAAATGGTTCAGGAGGTTTACAAATGGTTTCAGAGCTTTTATGGCAAATCATCAGGCATGTTAGGTTAGGCGACATTTCAAAAGGATAGAGTAAGTGGCTAATCTACCTCCAACAATTACTACCTAGGAGCACAAGGGAAGAAGTGAAATGAAATTAGAGTTCATACTGTATGTTCATATAACTGCTGTACAGAAATGTAAGCAAAGCATTTTAATCACAAATGGGATATTTCTGACAAACACATTCAATTTGTGTTTATTCTTGCACTTTTTACTTACCGTGTTTGCAAAATTATCAGAGCCAAAACTGTCACAGCTATCATCAGAGGATGAAGACGTTTCCATAGGGATTAGCCTAGTATTACGGAATGCTGTAGATTTTCTCTTCCCTGAAAGGTTGCCCTGTACAATGGACAATGACAACTCAATTAATTACTATAATGTGTTTTATGCAGGCTGGCCTAATAAAGCTAATCTAATCTAGTTTGGCTATAGACTAGACTGAATGACACATTAATCTAAAAAAATAAGTATTCTATATTTTGTGCCACTATGGTAAAACAAGCACAATCTATTAAGCAGGAGAAAATTTCACTAACGAAATTATACATATTTTGGAAGCAATACAACTCAAGACATATACTGCACTTTTATGGGGCTTAAACTCATCTACAACATATAGTAAGGGAATAGTTCTAGTTACAATTTAACTAACATTTAGCATGATTTTTTACCATCAGTTTACAATTAAGACAGCACAGCAAAATTGTTAGTCCTATTTTGGCTATGGCCAACTCGTATGATGGTTTTAATAAAGGTCACCCATGCATTCTTCATCAGCTCAATTCAACCATTCATGTGGGTACATTATCAGAGGCATAAATAATTCAGATTTAGCTATGATCTTCCAAAAGCAAGATCCAGTTTGGAATTCCATAATCATATATCTAACTTGTTGATTAGGATGGCAAACTAAAGGTTTATCAGTCAGAAGTAAAATGCCATTATTAGGATGAAATAAAAGATGTCCCACTGCGTAGGTAGACTACAGATATGTCAAAATCTTTCTGCAAAATAATCATATAAACCTTCTGCCCCAAATACATTTTCACCCATATAAAAGCCATTTTATCACTCTATTCCAACTGTAACTATACAGATTTATCCTCCCCAAGAAGCAGTAAGTCCCAGTGGATCTCACTTCTGAAAAAATATGTACTATAAAGGACAAATAAAAGTTAATTGGAAGTGTCTGAATTAGATATCTGTTAAAAATAAAAGGGCTTTATAAATGCAGAATTGTTTTCAAAAATGGAAGGTTTTTTTAATCAGTAAATGAAACATATTGTATTGAGTCACTAGGCAATATATTAATATTTGAAAACAGGAGAAAAGGATGAGGGGGTGAGGAAATGTGGCAACTGACAAATTTCTAGGACTGGCAGAATCCACAACACATACTTTTAAGGTAACAATAATGCCAATAAAGTAATGTGGCAACTAAATTATGGTATAATTCTGTCACCATAATCCACCTCCCCAAAAGTCTGTCTCATTCTCTCAGGCCTGAAAATAAGTAAACTGACAATTACAGGTAACCAGATTTAAAAAGTGCCAATGTATCAGATTAGGACAACAGAGTGCCACTAAATCATGTTTCATTTATGTCTTTGAACCAGCGACTCAGGCTAGCTCACCTCACAAGGTTGATTTGAGAATAAAATCACTGGGAGGTCACCATTTACACAGCCCTGAGAACAGGAAGGAAAACAAAACCATTGTTTTTGAAGCTCAAATGGGTGAAGGAAAAAGTGAATCTAAAAAGGTTTAAAAGAAATTTTAAATTCAAAACCGGCTAAGGATCTCTGTTAAGGGTTTATAGGAGTCAGTATTCAACTGACCTGTTTGCATGAAAAAATAGGCATGTGCCATTAAGAGGTGTAACCAACAATTCGTGACTACAATAGCGTACAGTAAATTGGCAGCCTTCACTTTTGAGACAGACAGCAAAACTACTTATTTCTCCATACTGAACCCCAGGCCTAGGGAATTTCCTCTACTTTCTCATCCTTGTCTTTTTTGGGTCACCAGATAATTAAAACAAAAATTCTCTCCCTTGCCGGAGTTCTACTTCTGGCAAAGTTATGTCCCACAAACATAAATCTGGGATTAAAGAATCCAAAAGCAACTTTTTCAAAAAGGAGCATTCCATATTTGAACATCGGCCAACCACCGGTCTGATTATTTATCGGACCAATGATTTATTTCTATTATTTATTTATTTATTATTTATTTATTAAATTTGTATACCGCCCTTCTCTCGAAAGACTCAGGGCGGTGCACAGCCAATAATAAAAAACACACAATACAAAAGTTAAAAAACCCATTAAAAAACAAATATTAAAAGTCTGGCCCTATTTAAAAATCCCTTTTAAATTAAATTAAAAATCAAATGCCAGCTTTCATCCAGGGAGCTGGCAAACCCTCCAGGTTCCCTTCTTGCAGAGGAAATAGGCGAGTCTACCATGCGCGCCATGATCCCTTCTCAAAAAGGAAGGGCTTCGGTTTCCTCCACCTTCTTTTCGCGGCATGCTCAAAGGAAACGAGCAGAGAAGGTGGGATCTTCGGGTTTCTGACCCCAACTCCCACCCCCGTTGTATCCAGCTTCGGCTCTGAAGAAGCCACCTCAAAAATCAAACTTTAGCTCGATCCATAAACCACAGAGAAGTAGGGGAGGGGGGCAAATTTGAAGAGATCGATAAGCGCGGGAGAAGCAAGGACTCGTTTCCCCTCCACCTCCCCAACCCACATCTCCGCCCTTCTTTCTCCCTCTCCCCTGCCGAGAGCGAGCGAAATGCCCCAAGAGAACAAAGTTTATTTGCAATGAAGTTTATTTGTCTTGGGGGAGGGGGGTCTTCTTCCACACACACACACACACATCCCCAAGACATAGAGGAGGAAGTTTTGGGAGGGAAAAATACTTTGGGGGAGCCTGGCGGTGAAACAAAGGATTACTGCCTGCTGGTGGTTGCACGCCGATCTGGGGAACAAGAAAGAAAAAGAAAGATAAAGAGAGAGAGAGAAAAAAGAGAGGCGGGAAGAGGATGTGTAAATCGCCCTGAGTTGAGCCTACCCTAACTCTCTTACTACACCATCTAAAACCGCAAGGCTCGCCGCTTTACTCCTGATTTCCACATTCTCAAAAATCTGGAATGGTGGAAAGTCATTGCTTGAACGAAGCGTTACTTTGGCCAAGCACTCCCTCCCCCACCCTTAAAATAAAAGGGGGAAAAAACCCAAACTTACCTACTTACGTACAGGGTAAAAAAAAAAATCTGCCACGTTGGGGGGGGAGGAGGGTTGGCAGAAAGCCCAAGTTTTCTTTTTCTTTTTTTAACCGAGCAGCCGTTTCCAAAGGCGCCTGACTCTCCAGCCTTTTTAAACCCAAACAACTCCGCGTCGTAGTTTTAAGGCGGCGAGCCATGTGCCCGCTTTTTAAACGGCAAGGTCGCTCCGAATGGCGCTTGGCCACGACGCAATGAAAACAAGCGGAGCAACACAAAAAAAGAAAAGAAACACGACCGCGGGGCTGCAATTCTTCAACGCCTCTGCCAATATACTGGCTGAAGCCCGAGGAACGCTAAAAGCCAAATGTACCGTATTGCAAAGTTTACATTTATTCCTCCACCCCCCTCCTCCCCATTCCAATATCCGCGAGGCTTTTCCTGGCCAGCCCATAATAGCTCTAACCTCGGGTCTTTGCAAACTCCGAGATGAGTGAATTGCACCGCCTTGCCTCCCCCAGCAACCCAATCCCGCGAGTTGCCCAGCACTTACTCTAGAGTTAAAAAGTAAATGTCTACAGGACAGTCCTGACCGAGGCGCTCACCTGCAAGCCGAAGGGGTCCATACTAACTGCAGATTTGCCACGCGTGGAGCTCCCGAAGCTTCTCCCGGGTCAACCACAAGACTCAGACTCGCGCCAAAGCTACTTAGAATTCGCCGGAGGCGGGGATTAGATACGGTTTTTTCCCCGCGAAAAGTGCTGTGGTCCTGGAAGGTACGAGCTTTGCTTTTCGCAGACGTTCCTTTTCGTTACGCCGCTGGATCCCCTGACATAGTTTTCGAATAGGCGTTTTCGAAGAGTCGTGAAAGTGATGGGTAGCAAAAGTAGAAAATATTGTGAAAGCTGGCCGGGTTTTTTTTTCCCCTTTTCTTTTCAAGTTTAAGCATAGGCGTCTATTGTTCTTCCAGGACCTATATCTGTGGCGCGAAATAGTAATGAAGTATTTGCATAGAAGGAAAGGGAGGGGGACACGAGGAAAGAGAGTGGGGGGCCACATCACGTCCTAACTTGCCTTGGAAGGAAGTGGTGTACTTAAGATACGTTGCTTTTGTAGCTAGTGAAAACAAGTTAAAGTTCGCCCCAGAACACTTGCCAGGTCTCCTTTGCACGTTTTTACAAAGCATGAAAGCAATTCTTGGACTATTATATAGGAATGTCTACTTTTAATGAAGTAACATTCTTTATTCTCTTCCAGAAAGAGCTGATTACATTTCAATTAACATTCTGCATCATTATGAAATGAGCAAATGCTTGTGTGATTTTTTAAATGAGCAAATGCTTATGTGATTTCCCCCCACCCCCCATTAAAATGAATAGGGGATAAATATAATGTAGTTTTCTAAAGAAAAACAATAGAGTGCCTCAAAAACCTTTAGGACAGATTTTTGTATGTGCCACCTTCTGTTATGTCAAACCAGATACTGTACTTCCCAGTTTAGAAAATACAGCATAAAAAGTACAGCAATGCTTTCAGCAATGAGATATTTTCAGAGCGATAAAACCGATTTAAATGTAGTTCAAAATTGCTACTGAGCAGATTGATGTATGTGTTCTGTGTTCCCTATAATGTTTCCTAGGACCAAACTCCACGCGTGTGGCACCCAGATAATTGGTAACATGAACCAAGAATAATCTGGAAAGTAGAGTATTTACAGAGGCCAAAACACAGTATAAGGGGTGTGTAAACTGTAGGTTATTATTCCTTGTGAGCATGCAGCAGACTGGTGTAAAAGAATCTCAATTTTAAATAAGCCCTTAATTACATACTTACCTGCACCATTGGCTTCTCACAGTGCACACAAAAGCAAACAATCTGTTCTCTGGAGACTAGACCACACTTGAGTCTCTTAAATCAGCTTTAGTTCACCAGTGCTTTTCAACCAGCAGAGAAAGGGATTCCCCCATTTGCGCAAGCATACAAACAACTATACCTTTAGATTTTCAAGACAATTTCTCTTCCAGGAATCCTATCAAAATTGTTTGCAAAAGTATACAACAAAGTACAAATAATTGCTGGAACTGACAATGAACTCAGTCTATCTCTTATCAAAATGGAGTTAAAATTCATCATAGTTAGGCCCTACAGAGCGATAAAAAGAAAGACTTTGGGACGAGATCAAATATGAACTGCATACAGGTTCCTTTCTACTCAGATGGTACCCAGGGGGACTTCACTGACCAGCTGGGCCTGTGCAAAAGAGCTGCCTGTATGATTTACTATTTTTCTCCTGATGCTGATGCTATTAAGCAAAAGTAACCATGGCAAATAACATCTTGTTGATTTTTGTTAAATATTAACTCTTGGTTGGCCTTGTAGATTTTGTCCAAGATTATTGATCCTCACCCTTTCAGGTTTTCCAACAGGGTACCCATTGCTGCTGTAATTTGTCCATTCACCTCTGGTTTTCATTCAGGAAAAATCAAGACTCAAAATACTTTATATGCTTTTCTTGTGTCCATTTGTTACCCCATTTTGTCTAGCAGGACTTACAGATTCTGTAACAGCTTTGTTCCTTATGGCATCCATCTGGTAAACTCGCAATATTTGTTTCTGTCATCATGTACATGTATACATCCGGACTAGACTGTTGTTTCTCCATGTGATATAATACAGTATATGTGGTACATGCATAATTTTGTATGTATTTTGTTAATTTATCTTGTCGTGTTTATGTAGTGTATATTAGAGATGGAGACCCTTTGAGACCTGTATGCAACGAAATTTCATTTTAATGTATGCCGAATAGAACAGAACAGAACAGAACAGAATAGAATAGAATTTTATTGGCCAAGTGTGATTGGACACACAAGGTTTTTGTCTTAGTGCATATGCTCTCAATATACATAAAAGAAAAGATACGTTCATCAAGAATCATAAGGTACAACACTTAATGATAGTCCGGGTACAAATAAGCAATCAAATCATATTAGGAAACAGTCAATATAAATCGTAAGG
>JANHFT010006901.1:281409-294942 GCA_032467955.1 Pseudoxenodon macrops | reverse complement strand
TCTATTCTATTCTATTCTATTCTATTCTATTCTATTCTATTCTATTCTATTCTATTCTATTCTATTCTATTGAAAGAGGAATGAGTTCTTTCAGAAGATTTTATTTAGAAGGTATAATAGTATAGTTCAGATTTATATTGTGGTAAACTAAAAAAAATACATCGGGGGAGGAATTGAACTGTTGGCAAATGGGCATTGCAAAAATCAACCTCAGAGGCATATGGCCCTAAACAAGGAGGCCTGGTCATGTTGGTGTAAAAGTAGTATCACATTAATAATTTGGAACCCCCAGTTGTTCCTTGAATTCTTTGTGATGAGGTGTCTCAGTTGCCGAAGCCTGCTGTTTTAAAGGCGATAAGAACAGGAGCATCTATAGTCTTAGCACCTGGGTTATTTATCATTAAAGCGAACGCTGCTACACTACATTTTATATGCCAGATTTTTAAAAAGGGAGAACACAAGTATGGTTAATTTGCTTCTCTTCTTTATATATAGTGTCATGACCCACCACTGCTTTGTCCCACGAGAGGGGGGTTGAGGAGGGAGAAAGAGAGATTAAAAAAAAAGATACACACCACAACTCAAAAGAAATCTGTAAGAAACTCTCCCTCAAAATTCCATTAATAACCTCTCAGCGCCTGTTTAGGTTGCAGGGTCTGGCACTAAGAATGTTTTAATCTCTTTCAGCAAAACAATGTCTCATAATGATGTACAGGACGCTTGCCGTCCTGATGAAGAATCATACATAATTCAGCACCTTTCACTTGGCACCACTGCGATATCCTCATTAGCCGTGGCTCACGGTGGCTGTCAGATGGTGTCCATGCGAACGCAGGCATTATATTGTCTTTTGAGATGTGCAGCTGCTTCCATGACACTGCCAGTACATAAAAACATGACGCCAGTTTGTTTTATTTAGTGCTAAACCTTCCAGTTTGTAAAAACAAGGCTGACACAGAGCCTGACACGAGGCAGGGAAAATAATTAGCTCTCATTTTCTCAGGCTCCTATTTCCTTCTCCCTGCTGTGCTCCCTTTCCACTAAACCACCACATGTCAGTCGAAATGGGAGGCAATTAGTGGGCTCATTTCAGTCCCCACAACTGTGCTGAAAAGAAAGTATTTATGATGGCACAATGAGCAGCTGAAAGATTAAATAACATTTGCCTTTTGAAAAGAAAATGACTTCTAGCTAAATGGGCAATTTTTGATTATTCTCAAACAAGCTTAGAGTAGTTTGGCTTTTTTAAAAAAAAATACAAGAAAGGAAAATGAGTCATTTTTAGGTGAAAGAATCAAATAAAACTTGACACAGTAATGCAAATAACTGATGTTTTATTGCAAAATATGTAAATGTGTTATAGCCTTAACAATGGCCTCTGTCTTGGGTCGAGGGAGACTGTTGCCAACTATTCGCCAATACAGGAAAAGGTTGCTAAACAGCAGGTTGTTGTTGTTGTTATTGATTCCCATTTTTAATAGTATTAGGAAAAGGATTTTCATTAAAAGTAATAAATAAGTGTGGAGCCTCAGTATATTTAAGTTGTGGGGTGTCTGTACTACAGGGACTTTTTTTACCAGATGTGGGGAAAGCATCCCGAATCTAATGCAATTTTGGCTGAGAATGGCAGAATTAAGTCCTTGAATGCAATTAAAACAGGCTGTATTTTTTTTTTAAGAAAAGAAAAATGCTTTGCTTGCTGTTCTCTTTATTTTGAGTATTGTAAGGTGGAATTTATGCATAATAATGACTTGTTTAGGTGCTAGGAATAGCTGTGTGTCTCAAGCCCTTTTAAAACAGCAGGTTTCAGTGGGTTAAGATGCAGAAATTCTACCAAGGAAAATTATTGATGAAAGAGAAACACCCATGATTTTCAGGATTTTCCATCGCCTAAGTGACTGCAAGAAGATATATTTAAAAGTCTGACAGGCTGCTTCTGTAGCATCTTAATGCTTGCACAGATGCAGCTTCTGTGAAGAATAGCAAAAGTTAGAAGGTTAGGATGATGCTATACTATATAGAGATGTTGTCCTGATGGGCTTATAATTTGAGTGCCTAATTTAAGATGATCGTTATTATAGAGTCCCAATTTATTTTTCTAAGATATTTGACATACCACTTAAAGGGTTTAAAAGATGCATATTTCTAGTTGCCAAAGTTTTGTCTTTTAGTTTTTTTTTGTTCAAAAGCTTTGTAGAGACCTCTATAAATTCATCATGTAGATTGTAGAATGTTCTAAATATGTTTTATTTTTAACAACAGTTTCTCTTATTTTTTCATTATTATTTCTCTTAGCCCTTCTCCTAAAACTGTCCATTGTGAACAATCTAGAAATAATATAGTTTCAACTATTTGCTGAAGAATAGGGTGGTCTATGCTCTTCTGAAGCTATTCTTTTTCCTTTGTAAAGCTGTCATGGTAGACATTTTCATAATGTTCTGTTAGGCAGGTTCTTCTACCTTGGAGTAGATTTTTCAGTTAGAATGAGTTGAGCAGGATCTCATATGTTCCATTATTCTCAAGGGACTTCCGGTGGAGCTAGTTTAAGGTCATAAAACAGAAATTTTCACTATTCCTCCTTTCTCTGCCATGAAAAGTTTCTCTAGCTCAGGGGTCAGCAACCCGCGGCTCTGGAGCCGCATGTGGCTCTTTCATCCCTCTGCCGCGGCTCCCTGTCACCAGTCAGCTCCACAATTGATAAGGCGTTCAGTTAGGACAGGTAGAGGAAAAGGGATGCCGCGCTAGGAGGAGACTCTATGGTGGGGAAATCAGACTTCCGGGTGGATTGAATGGGGGGAGGGGGTTCCGGTTAGTGGCTCTTTGAGTGGCTCTTTGAGTGGCTCTTTGAGTATTTAAGGTTGCCGGCCCCTGCTTTAGCTGAACAGAAAATACTGTTGATCAAGGGAAGCAACCCTAAAGTTACAGGGAATGGGAAGTATTATGCAAATTATTGCTTCAAGCCCCACCCTGATCCATCCCAAGCAGACAACCTATCTTGAATCTCAACACACACACACACCAGAAATGAAAAGATTCTGGTGAACAAAACTGGACTCCTATCTCAGAATTCCCAATAATTGGCTGAAAGGAACAATTATTGCTCTTTGTAGAAAGAGTTCAACGAATATTATTATTTTTTGCTCTAACTCTAGGTAAACATGTTTTAGTTCTCAATCTGAATGTTCTTATTTTATTGGGAACTGGACTAAAGTTACTAGCAGAGGTGTTTTCCCAAAATATTTCCAGTCAGGATTTGAAACCGTACTAAATAAACAGTAGCTTGAATAATGTTTAAACTAGTACCATTCTATATCGTTGTTTTCTCTCATGTAGAAGATGGTCTGATTGTATAGGAAGGAAGCTGAAAGATATGTTCCTTTCTCTCTCTCTCTCCTCCCTCCTTCCTTCCCCCTTTCTCCCTCTCTCCCCCTACCCCTCTCTTATAAATCTAGGAACTGAAGCAATAAGTCATACAACTGCTCAGAAATTATTATTTAAATAACCTAGTTCCAAAGTTATCTGATTATGTTCTATATTGCTTGTATAGCAGAACTCAGGAATGAACCTATGATCCCTTACAGAATTGAAGTGAAACCAGGGGAATAAATCCAGTAACAGTTTATTGGATTTATTTTGTGCATCTCTCTCCAAAGCAGTATAAAATGAGCCTAACAAACATAGCTAAGGTAAAATATAATCTACAGGTTCATAATTAAATATAGAGTTATTAAAATCTATCATAAAAGATAGAACAGTGCAATTCTTCAAATTCAATTCCAAAATGATTCTTTAGACCATGTGAAAACATAGCAACACTTTAAACATTGCCTGTGACACTTTAAAGAAGCCGTGTCTTTTCCCAGAATCTATCTGATGCTGGAAAAAGATGCAATCACTTTACAAAGTTGCAAACAGTTGCTGTGTTTACTGAGTTGCAGAGTCTTTCAAACAGATTGGTCTCAAGCAGACTTAGTTACTGTCTGTGGTTCATCATTTTTTTATTCACTGATTTATAGATCTATATTCACCCTTATGTACTTTCCCAAATTCAAGGCCAACAGCTTAATCACTACACCAAATTCACTTTCATTCCTTGAGTTTTGCCTCGAAATACAAATAAGTAGAACCTCTGGTCACGAATGCTTTTGACCACGACCAAATTGGGTTCCAACCAAAATATTCACAAGTTGTTTTTCATGGCCGATTTCCCCTTCTGCATCATTTTTTTTGTAAGCACTAAATTTCCAAAATTAGGTTAAGGTTACAACCAAATCAGTCTGCTACCAAACTTATGGAATGAATTATGGTCGTGACCAGAGGTTCTACTGTAGCCATCAGTGGAAATGCACTAAAAAGGGAGTCACATACACCAGTCCCATAAAACCTGCTTTCTTCATTAAGTGGATGAATTGACCTTCCCTGAAACAAGTTAGTCTTATATAAAATATATAAGGGATTTATCACCATGGCCAAATCTGATATACTCAGGAATGGATAGAGCCTGCATGGTACTCTTCCCTTTGCAGACATTCTTCTTATCACCACTAAAACTTAAATATTCAGATTTAAGCCTTATTCGAGGAATAATCCAAACAACAAATCTGAGCCTTCAAAATTAACTCAAGTTAGAATTTTGCTTTACCTCAAATTGCTCATCACCAGACAATCGGAAATAGTAAAATTGGCATCATCGGGACTTTATTATTCAAGTAATTATGTAACCAAACACAAAGTTTCAAGCTCTATGAGCAAACACGCCAAAATACATTCCTGCATACATTCAGCAAGTTGCTTTTTCATCATCGTCATAACTGTGCTAAACAAGATAGTTGCTAAACAAGGCTTTACCTGTAAACGGCTTTACCTGTAATGCTAAAGTTGTATTATAAAGATTAACTGATTGTGTAAGCAAGGTGAACTGCAAGCTCTCTTGGATGAAGTCACATGACTACACTGATTTACCATGACAGTTCTGGGAGTTGCAGTTGCCATCCTTAAGTGAATCTCGTGAAATTACAGAGTCACTGTGGTCACATGATTGCCATTTGAGATCTCCTGCCTGGCTCCCCATTGGTTTTGCTTGTTGGAAACCAATAGTGAAGGTTGCAAATGGCGATCACAGGACTGCAGGTTGCTGCAATGTCATAATTGTGAGCCAGATGTCAAGCACCTAAATCAAGGACAGATGGATCGCACTCTTGTGCAGCTAATTTAACACAATCAAAATGTCTTGTAATAAAAGTATCATATCTATCATCTAGCTAGCTATCATCTCTGTCTGTCTGTCTGTCTGTCTGTCTCCCCCCCTGTCTGTCTGTCTGTATTTTTGGGATGTGGACTCATCTTATAGCATATGGACATTATGCTGTAGTTCCAGAAACCACAACAACAAAATCCCACAACCCTGATCAGTATCACAATGTGAAAACAAAAATATTTTTCTTACATAGTCCAGTTAAATGTTATGTCTGTAATGAAGAATTACAATTTTAACATCAAGTTATATATAAGACTTTTAATCAAAATCTTAACCATAGTTTAAAATTATTTTAACATTCTGGCTAATAAACTGGCATTAAATCACAGTTCTTCACTTTAGATATAACAACTATTTCCAATTTTTTTAAGCCACAAATAAGTCCTGAGAAAGGGAAGCAGAAACAATAGAATGAGTTATCATTTCAAATTTCAACTTATTGATATCTCTGTGAAATTAGGCAAGTCCCGCACACTGATGATTTTTGTTTTTGTACCAAAGTGCCTACACTGTGCACAGAAAAAGCTCTGTGTGAGTCTGACAGAACACGTTTTGTACCTTGCATCATGATTACATTTTTACCATGAAATGAACAGAGGGAGGAGTCGTGTTGCAACGAAGAAGTATCTTGTGAAGATTTTAAGGACAGATTAATTCTGCTTCAGAAGGAAATAAACAAAAGGAAATCTTCATTTATTTACCTGAGGACCCTTTCCAGGTTTTAAATGGTAGCCAAAAACAAGCTCCAGATTCAGCACTTTCACCTCACTGGCCTCATTTTCACTGGCAGAATCCTGCCATAAGAAAAAAACAATTAGTCATTCTGGTTCACCTCAAACGTCCGTTGTTTTAAATTCAAGACAATCCTATCATTTGAGTTGAATATTTCACCATTTTGCACATGATTGAAGCAGTCTGGCTCAATTTAAATCCCGAGAGTAAGAAACA
Source organism: Pseudoxenodon macrops (assembly GCA_032467955.1). Taxonomy (NCBI): domain Eukaryota; kingdom Metazoa; phylum Chordata; class Lepidosauria; order Squamata; family Pseudoxenodontidae; genus Pseudoxenodon; species Pseudoxenodon macrops. The sequence goes on along the minus strand of JANHFT010006901.1, from coordinate 288,737 downwards.
ATGTTGTGTTATTCAGGCTTTAAAAGCAAACCTGTAAATCTCTAAGGGAGGTGTCAGATATTCCCTATGCAGCAGAGTTAAAAGTGATGAAGAATCCCAACAGGGAAATCCAGAATTGTGCACCTGGAAGGCAATCTCATGCATTAAATCTTGATCTTCCCCTTTTCTCGTAGGGAATATTTTTGTGTGGCTCCCATAAAAAACCTTAAGAAGTTGAGAAGTTCTACAAAACATTGTGTACTGCATCTACACCCGTATCAGTGGGGTAGCAGTTGAACCAAATTGTCAAAACCTGGAACTATAAGCTAGCAATGCACGTTTCTCTCACCTGATTCAAGCAATTCCTCCCTAACGTCAGTACATCCTAATTCATAAAGTACTGCAATTGACTCCAGACTTACAGTCATATGGCAAGAAAAGGGGAGATCTGTTGCATGAGTTTGCTTTTCTATCATGCAACAATAGTGAGTCATCAAATTAATTTACAATACTGGGTTTGGTGTTATTTTTTTTAAAAAGAACTGTTTATTCAGCAAGGCACATTACATGGCTCACAATGAATGCTAACCTGGAATGGATGGGTTTACACACTGCATTCAGCCAGAATCAGATTGACTGTACTATGGCTTAGTGTTATATAAGAACCTAGCAAACATCTGGAAGAAGTTGTAGGCGATAGAGATCCATGCAGAATTCTGGGCATGAATACTGATTATTTCATTGGTAAATGATACAGCGTTGCTGAAAGCTATATGAAAATGTAATAATAAATTTCTGTAATATGGTATCGATGGGTGGCACTCTCTGACCCAGCTGGATCAATTGCCCAGTATTGATATTTTCTTTCCAATGAAACAAGAGCATAGAAAGATTTAGACATTCTCCAATAACTACAACCAAATGCAGACGCTTCTCAATATAGTTAAGCCCGGATATGCTTTTACATATGGCTGATAGTATTAGGAAACATTAGTATACATTTTCCCCATATATTTCACGTTTAATCAAAATAGAATACTTTATTTGGCCAAGTGGCATTAGGCAGCCAAGGACACCCCATACTTACCTTAATCAGGGGTGGAAAATGAAACATATTGAAGAAATCCTGACATAGCTTCTCAATGGCAGTCTAAGAAGGAAAGAACATAGAAAGTTAAACACAGGACATGGCTGTAAACAATTTCTCATGTAGAGATCTCATAAAATATTCAACTTTGGGGGGGGAGGCAACAAAGCACTTTCTGGACAGTCTTTTCCTAGAGCACCATTTTATTCTTTCTGATGCTCAGCAATCTTACTTGCTGGTGTTGGAGAGCGGATACACGATCAGCCTTAAGTGATGGGTGAAGTTTTGCAATGGTAACTGAAATGCAGACTAGCCGTCAGAGCCATGCACCCAAACCTGGTTGGGTCTTATCAAGGTGCAAATGTCTTAGAAACGGCCAGACTTCACCAGAGTGGTACCAATTCTGAATGAAAGCAGTTTTACAGGCAGACTATAAAATGGCAAATCTCCTGGTTCAGGGGTCAGCAACCTGCGGCTCTGGAGCCGCATGTGGCTCTTTCACCCCTCTGCTGCGGCTCCCTCCCACTCAAAATATGTATCACAACTGCCAATGTATGACATCTACACATGATTTATTGAGCTTTTCAACCCCCCGGTAGGCCAAAATCCAGGAAAAGAATTCAGCTACATAGACTAGTTTTGTTGCCGCTGAACAAATAGTCAGACACGGGAAGGGTGTTGTGGCTCCCAGTGTTTTCTTTTCTGTGGGAAACAGGTCCAAATTGCTCTTTGAGTGTTTAATGTTGCAGACCCCTGACATATGTAATGGAATTTGCTTAGACAAGATGGCTAGCCATTTTTACAGATTATAAGATTAAAAAACAGTCATAGAAATTAAGTTATCTGTAGCTTTGTTAATACTGTCAGTATCTAGGGAAGTGTGTTGGGGTATCCAAACAGAAAAGGCTCCTACTTCTGGGCTCCTTATGGTATGAATATAGATAAGATTTCTTTCTGGTTAGGTCCAACTTAACTTTTAAATCTGGTACCTTGAATGGGAACTGGAAACATACATTTTCACCATGGTGATTGAATTAAGCAATTAATTCTAATTAAAAATTATGTCACAGTTAAGAAAATAGTTAACATTTGCCTAAGGGGTGTATTAGGACAATGTTTGGACATTATTAAACAGTTACTTAAAAATAATAAGGATGATGATGATGATATCCATTCAGTTGTGTCCAACTCTTAGGTTTATTAAATTATTAGCTTTTGATTTTGGATGAAAGACTTCACATTAAATAGTTCTGGCCCTACTGAATTGTGGCAAATTTGCCTCTGCGTGTTTTTATTTATTGATTTTATAGTTGACATTTATAAATATATCTGAATTTCCAAAGGAATCTGCAGATTATATTTTAAATGCCAAATACAGTAAATAAATATTTCCAGGTGTGCTGAAATGTTCTTTGTTTCCAGCCTTTCATTTGTCAGGAAATATTGAGAATGGCAAATCAGCCTTGAGGCTGCTGAGTTTGCTCCCTTTTACAATCCAGGTTGTGACAGTTTGAGGAGCATTGTGAGTATTTCACTAAAGATTTATTTCTTACTTGATACAACAAGGCATAGAGGAACTTGTTGAGTTGCGTTTTTCACAGCTGTACTGAGACTGAGACAAATAGTCATGCTGTTGTCTATAATCCCATATAAATAAAATACAGAATATAATTTTATAGTGGAGAAATTATAATCAAATTGTTATAATCAAATTGTTAGGACTGTGCAAAGAATATTTAAGTTGATGATAATAATTATATTTTGCTCATTTTTTTTTTGCTAAACTTGCTTTTATTTGTCAAGTGTTTTTTTTCATTTTGTAAAAAAAAAATCAATTCATTTTAAACAATTTGAATTTCAAATTAGAGTTTGGGATTTGTGTGTGTGCGTGTGGGGTGGTGGTGTAATACAAAAACCATTTTATTTCCTTAAAAATAGGAATGTGGAACAACAGTATTTACTGAAAATTGAATTTCTTACCTAAAATATATCATAACTAAAATATTCCCTTGTTTCTTTTAACAAGTTTGAATTAATTGGCTTTAATAGATTCACATGTTTTCTGATGAAATTTTAAAAAAGTCACCTAGGAGAAACGCAGTACAGATAGTCCTCTACTTATAATCAATTATTTAGAAAGAATTTGAAGTTACGATGGCACTGAAAAAAGGGATTTACAGCCCGTCCTCACAGCATCCCCCCCAGTCACGTGATCACAATTTGGTAAATGATAACGAACATGTATTTACAATGGTTGCAGTGTCCTGGGGTCATGTGACTGCCATTTTTTAATCCCATCTGGCTTCCAATAGGCAAAATCAATGGGGAAGCTGGATTCTCTTAATGACTTCATTATTCACTTAACAGCTGCAGTGATTCCCTTAACAACCCTATCAAAAAAGGTTGTAAAAACAGACATGACTCACTTGAAACCATCTTGCTTAGCTATAGAAATCCTAGTCCCAATTACGGTCATATGTCGAAGACTGCCTGTATTCCCTTTTAATTCAATTTCAGAAACATTAAATATTTTGCTTTAATTATTATCTAATTATGTGGAATAGCACACATTATATTTTTGCCTGTTATGTATAAAGCTCATAGTTGTACCTTTACTTTCAAAGAAGTAGAATTCCCACCCAGGACAGACATTGTTTCCTGTCACAGTATTATCAATTTCTGAACAAACAAACAAGTGAACACACACTGGTCTTTATCTAGATTAAAGTACACTCCTGTTCATTCATGAATGGATATTTCATAGTCTTTTCTTGCAGGTTCTAAAATATAAAGGTTATGGATAGTATCTTACACTTTGCTAGATTTAAGAGAGAGCCAGATTTCAGGAAAAAATGAACATATCAGGATAGACAATGTGTAACACCATTTTTATCACTAAAGCATGTTTTCTAAAAGTCTGCAGAGCAAAAATATCATTTTAGCCAACTTGCTGAAGCAAGGCTAATTCCATTACTTCACAATCAAGTACGTAGGCTGTGTAAGCAAAAACAGGTACAACAGTATGTGTTCATCAGTCAGCACACAAGAAGCATACCCTCTGGAACATTTTTACTGCCCTTAATTCTTTTTTTTTTTTAATCCTTTGATTTCTGTCAAATCATGAGGTGCAAAGAGGCCTGTTTCCAGACCTGTTAAATAACTTAAATGCACTTTTATTTTAACCAAATTTAATGTTTACTCCAAACAAGCAAATGCCTTTCTGTTCTCAAATTGTACGAAAATGAGAAAAAAGGAGGCCTCAATTCCTCAAATTACCTTAAAGGATAGTGTGACACAATGAAAGGAAATATTGATACTTTAGCAGTTTTTCTTACTAAGAGGGCCCCATAACAGCAGTTAAAGAAAAGGGATTGATTTATTTGTACAGTAAGGTTTTGCCAGTATCAGCGGACCTAATTAGATTAAGCTAGTTTATTTTTAACAGAAAATAGCTGCAAGTAAAGGCATGTTTGGTTTAATGGCTTAAACTAGAATCCAAAATGTTTGTTCTGTGTTTTTCCATGTACCCCATGTTTCTATTTAAAAAAAAAAACCAGGGAAAAACATGTTGGGTCTGGTTTCCCATGTGCAGTATACATTTTATTAAGGTAAAACTGAGAGTAATAGATTTGCTGTGAAGAAAAATCACAAACACATAAATATTTTTTTTATTTAATGGCTTTGCTATTTGTTACACAATAAATACAATAGCAAGAGGCAAAATCAATTCATGTTTGCATGTATTTGGTTTTGTTTGTTTGTTATTAATAAAGATCATTTTATAAAGAATTAACCAGTTTAATAATTTAGCATTTTAGAGGTTCTTTTAATATCAGCAGATGGCAGTCAAGCCAAACTTCGGTATAATTGGTATTAGTTTACAGTGTACTATGCATACTGGTATCATATAGACAGGAATTCCAAGAAAGAGACAGAAACAAATAAGGTAAATGGCAAGGCTTGTTAAATTTCTATGTATTTGTTTAGAAACAGATAAATGCACATATTTTAGAATTACTTTGATATACAGTAGTTATAGGATATGTTGGCTGTTGAGGCTATATATAATCGTTTTTTTGCTTGGTTTTGGTCTGTTGAAGTTTGAAGTTCAGTTTTTATATTTTAAAAGTCCATTCTTCATGACAGAGAAAATACACACATTTGTTGTAACTATAGAAGAGAAGAGAGTTATTTTGTTTTTTAAGATAAATATTCAAAACAATGCAGAGTCAAAAGACTTGAATAGGGTTACTAAATCTACACTGCATTTCTGTGATAATGATAAATGTTACTGTGTGGGGAAAATCTAGTTAATTAAATTTCTGTTTCTTTTTTCCTGTCCTTATCACATGAAGAACGTGATTGTTCTGATGTAGTGTGCTTATTTTATCTTCAAATAATTGTGATCTTGGGATTTGTTTTATGGTTTAATATTTATATTTGGTTAACAGCTTTTATTTATTTTTACTATTTTTGTGTAATTAAAATAAAATACAAAACTCCAATTAAAAAAACCACAGCATATAAAAAGTGCATTAAAAAAGAAAAAAAACCTAACACATATACATATATTATCCCCCCATGTTGAATCCTGATTAATACCCATGATGCAATATTAGTTTCCCACTCCTTGTGAAATAGGCCCCCAAAACTTTTTAAAGTACTGCATCTATTTGCAAATTATTAATCTGTCATCTACACTGTATTAATGACAGAATAGTTAATAAAAAGAACAATAAAAAACAACATTAAATTTTCAAAGCTCTCTCTTAACAAACTATTATTGTAATCAACTCAGAAAATTTACAACAGCATTTATCTATTCCAAGCATTAACAGGATATATATCCATATTTCTTTCTTAATACCATCTCTTGTCAATTGTCTGATTCAATATAATACCTTTAATCTCCAAAGTTGGTCTAGCTTCCCAAAAAGGTTCAGATGAAATTGATTTCCAGTTAAGTGGGATAAATCCATTCCTCAATGTCTATCAATCCTTCTAAGAAAAACCAATTTATCACTTCTCCACTGAGTCAGGTTTTTGCTCTTGTAAAAGAATGTAGGCTTGAACTTCAGGGAGGTCTATGTAATCAACTCAATTAGTTTTGTACTGTCCATATTTTTCCCCAACAAATCTACTACTTTTAAATCAAATTCCTTTCGTGAATCTAGAGCTACATGCATCTGAATATTTTCCATAGCCATTATCATTTCATCAAACTTTTAAAAAAAGTTTTCAACTAAGGATTGCAGTTTACTAAATGGTCACATAACATTAGAAACATCATTAAAAAGCACAACAAGGAATGTCCTTCCTGCATCAACTTAGGAAGTTCAGACCGCCCCAGTTCAGAGCTATTGATACAGTTTTATAAAGGAATTGTTGAGTCTGTCATATGTACTTCAATAACTGCCTGATTTGGTACATCAACTAAACCAGAGAGGTTTAGTTGATGTATCAAAAAGCAATTGCAATCAGACAGCCTTCCATTGAAGATCTATATTGGATGGGTCAGAAGGAAAGCTGAGAAAATATTTATAGACCCCCTCACCTGCTGAACATAAACTCTTTCAGGATACTGCTATAGGATATTGCACGTCAAAACATCTAGATATAGGGACAGCTATTTCTATTCTATTCTATTCTATTCTATTCTATTCTATTCTGTATAATCTGATACATTGTTGCTCTGTATAACTTAATGATAAATAAGAGAACACAAGAAACAACACAGAAGCAAAGTGAAGAAATAGATAAAGAAGCATGAAAGATATTTTCTGGATATTTTAATTCAAAGTTAAAAGAAATAAGCTCCAAATATTTTGCAAATTAATAAAATGCAGAAACCCTGTGGTAAGAGTTCAATATAGTTGTAAATCAAATGAAAGTACTTTCACTATCCAAGAACATGCCATATTTCATACGGAAAAGCAAAAGTTCTTCAAAATAACAACATAAATAAAAGGGAAAAAGAAAAAAAGAGCAGATAAAGTCCAACAGAGGGTTAAAATAAATAAGCATTCAGCCATCCAGTCAGATATTTCTCCTTAGTTCTAAGTTGCTTCTCTCCTTGATTAGTTTCCAGACATTGCTTCCTGTCTTGCCCTAAGATGCTTTGGAAAATAGCTTGACTCCCTCTTCTTTGTTGCAACCCCTGAGATATCAGAACACTACTATCATCTCTAGTCCTTCTTTTCATCAAACTAGACATACCCAGTTCCTGCAACTGTTCTTCATATGTTTTAGCCTCCAGTCCCCT